>OZ030024.1:3252500-3477500 GCA_964023405.1 Apodemus agrarius | reverse complement strand
CCCGCCCCCCCCCCCCAGGTTATATCATCTGCCAATACTTCCGGGCAATGAGTAAGTCCTGAAAGCATTGCTACCTGCAAAACCAGCTCTGGACATTTCTAGAAAGCCTCTAGGACATACATTAAGAGAACGAGGCATCATTACTGCTTTTAAGAACCGTTACGTAGATGAGCATGAGTGACACCCCCACTTCCCCATACCCCTATCCCCCCCATCCCCCCACCCCAACACTTGGTCTTGCAGACAGAACCTTCCTGGGAGACTTGGCTTCTCATTGTCAGGATTGCTGCCTGTTTCTTTAAAACTATGTTTGGGGTTAGAATCTTGCCCCTCAGTGCAGAGGCTTTCTGACAAGATAGGCCAGGACTCCATCTCATCCTCTGCAGGATGCTTGTTTCTCTGCCTGATCTCCACCCCTCCCCCTCCTCAGCTGTTATCCTAACCTAAAGCTGTTTATTCAAATGACCTAAACACTCCACCAATTAGGGAAAATAGGAAAGTTCCTACTTTGGGTCACTCTGAAATCATTGGTATTTTAAGGAGGCAGCTCACTTGATAGAGTGGCTGTCTAACAGTCATGAAGCTCTGGGTTCCAGCTCCAACATTATACAATGTGAACGTGGCTGTGCACACACCCCTGGAAATATAGCACATCTCACTCACAGACAGCTGCAGCCCTGCAGGGTCCACATCTCTCTCCAGATCTTTTCCTACTTTGTAATCTAACACTTGGCACATCCACATGACGCTGAGAAGTGTAGTGGGTAATTATTAAGAAAGAGTACCCCCCCCAACAGACCTCTGTGCCACTCCTTCCAAGTATCCGGTAAAGTTACCCCAGAAGGTAACTGCCTGTGTGTCTCCCATGCTTCTGTTAAGAATCCCAATAAGTTCTTTGGTCTGTCGAGCTGACGCTCAGTGGAGTCCTGACCTTGGTTTGTCTGTATCTTCTTCCCTTTCTGGTGAGAAGGCATTTTCTTTTCTTTCTAAATTTTCCCAGGAAAAGTCAGGCGACATGAGACACCCTCTCCATCACTGAAAATGAAGGAAACTTGCCTTGGTGAAGACAATGGACACCATGAAGAAATCCAGGAGGAAGCTCTCGGAGATGTCCTTGTAGTCAAAGTGGAAAAAGATGACTGTGAAACTCAAGTTGGCAAACTGGTGAACGGGGTTACAGAATGACGTCCTCAGCAGTTTCATGCCCGCGGTGATCATCAGAAAAATGTCCCAGCTGTGGAAAACAAGGGGCCGGGTCAACGTCAAGTGATGGTATATAATCACTAGGGTCCCCTGAGGTCAGACTACACAAATGCCACGTGCAGGCCCAGAAGGCCAATTCTGAGGTCCGGCATTGTCCACATCTGCAGACAGGGAGCAGGGCCTCAGAGAACAGGGTGACCATCTGAGGTTACAGTGAAAAAGCTTCAACAGAGACTCGGAATGAACTGACTCCCTGGCCCAACTTCTTTGCCAGTGAAGACATGTTATGTCTGTCCTGGTTAGGTTTGACTGTCAACTGTCTGTAGTGGCTATTCCTGGTTGTCAACTTGACTATATCTGAAATGAACTACAATGTAGAATTGGAAGACTCACCTAACAATGCACATGACTCCTCACCTTCTGTCAGAATGACAGATCTGCAAATTACCGAGTGGATTTCCACTTGTAGATTCAGAACGAATTTTCATCTACGAAACTAATGGTTTAGCCTTACATGGCTCATGCTTTGCAAGAACACAGGCACCTTAACGGCGGCATGTCTCTGGTGTCCCACCTTTTACATGACCAGGCACCTCTCCGTAAATGCAGGAAGTGATGGCAGGGCCATCTTGCCCCTCCCCGTAGCATGCATGATATTTGCTAAATGAAAATGATCTGGAACAATCTGTAAAGCTTGAAGCACCGTGGTGAAGACCCTGGGATTTCCGCCTCACGCTGAGCCCCTGTCACCTGAGGAGCGTCATCAACCCCTCTTCTGCAGGGAGATGCTCAGACCCCCTGATGTTTATCTGTGGCACCACCACGGGCAGATCAAACCTCCTTTGCATCCCTGTCCCTGAACACTTACTGCCTACTCTGAATGGATTTGAGCGCAAAACCACCCTGGCTCCTCTCAGGACTCACGGGGTGTGACACTGGCTTCTGCGCACTGCTCAGAGAAATCCCAGTCGGTTCTGAAACCACTGTGATCCAAACCAGTTTGGGAATAAACTGTCGTCCACTTACTGGGTGCCGAGTCTCCTGTAGTTGCTTATGGAGAAGGCATCAAGAGTGAGTGCGTTCAGGACTATGGCTGGGTACAAGAGATACTTTTCGAAACACTGTAGCCACACGTAGAGTCTCTCAAACCACATTAAATGAGCAATATCTGAAAGAGATACAAAGCCCACTCTGAGTAGAGGCTCTTACAAAGTAGCAAGTGTTTCCCCTTGCAGTGAGGCTGTGTGTGGCGCCCCAGGTCTCCCTGCTGGCTGCATCCCTCACCTCAGAGTCTGCCCAGCACACAGAGGACAGCACACAGGTCAGCACCTGTGTTTTCAAGACAGCTGACCTCCTCAGATATGATTTATGGATGGTGAAACACGGTCATAGCTCATCCTGTCACCCCCTCCCGCTTCTATTGGTTCTCACAATATTTTACTCTCTTGGTCACGAAATCTCTCTACAGTAAATTCTCTGCAAGTAAGATATATACATGCCAAGCCTCCATATATATATACATATACATATATGAATGTTTTCCTTTGTTATTCTTAACCACCACCAGATAAAGGCATATATGAATGTATATGTGTATATATATATATATATATATATATACACACACATATATATATATATGCCTTTATCTGGCAGTGGTAAAGAATAACAAAGGAAAACAAAAGATATATCAGTCTCCACTAAAACAGAGGAAATCAGGGAAAGCCAAGTTCATAATAGATGATAGACACAGAAGAAGGAAAGTACCCTCCCCTCCTCTACCCTTCCTTCCCCTCCTGCCCTCTCCCCTCCTCTGCCCTCCCCTCATCTCCCCCTTCATTTCCTTCCTTTTCCTTTCCTGTTTTTATCTCACGGAAGGTCAGCTGTTCTTCTTTCTGTATAATTTTTCCCATTTCTCCATTTATAAGAAATCAACAGTGTCAGATTGAGGCCATCATATCAAAAACGATTCATTCAGCCTGCTTCAGAAAACACATTGCAGAGTTCTATCAACATTTGCCACCAGTTCAGAGAAACATGACAACCTTAAAGGGAGAGACATCCAAGCTGTGTCACCACAGTGCGTCACAGGAAACCGAGGAGCGCCAAGGCTGGAGAGAGTTGGGAACCATCTGGCTGGGGAAGGGTGTGCATGGCAGGTTTTCAAAAACTTGTCATATTTGCTTTTAGAAAATGGTATTTTCCACTGTGTGGCAACAAGCATGATTAAAGATGGGGGGTTGGGGGGTGGGAGTCTTCCCAGTGAGGCGAGAGGGCCTGGCCGACGACCAGGATAAGAAAAGCAGGTGCTTGCCGCCTTCAGTTAATCACTGAAGAACAGAAAGATGGAAAGGTCAATGAGAACCTAGCCAGAGATGGCTCTGAACTTGACACCAGAGTCTTGCCAAATATGTAAGAGTGGAATGACTTATTCAGTGAGCCCCAACCATCTGAGCTCTGTGTGTGTGTGTGTGTGTGTGTGTGTGTGTACATGCACACATGTGTGCCTCTATCTATGTAGCTGTCTATCTGTCTATGTACATGTCTATGTCTTTATCTGTTCACGTTTGTGCCTTTTTTGTGTGTGTCTCTGTTGTTATAAAGGCTTGCATGTGTCTGTGCATAAGTGTGAAACAGTTCCCATAGCTGCTCTAAGCCATGTGTTTGTGATGTTAAGAGTTTCAGGGAGATTCAGGGTTAATGGTTATTATGGTTTGGATGTGAAGTGCCCCCACAGGCTCATGCGTTTACACACTTGGCCCCCATCTGGCAGTGCTGTCCCGGGAGGCTGCAGAACCTTTAGGAGTGTGGTAGCTAACCAGAAGCTATCACTGTACCTTGGGCCTTGACGGAGATGCCCACTTCTGGACTTGGCCAGAGCTCCTTTCTTAAGCCGCAGTGATATTATGACCCTGATGGTAGGTAGCTCCTGCACCGAGAGAGTGTTTGAGCTGCTCCAGCCTCCCCAGCCTCCACAACACAGTGGACCACAATCCTCGGCTTCTTCTTTACATTGTTTTTGCTACGTATTTGGTCACACAACCACCAGGAGGCTTTCCTACTGCCTGACTTTGTAAGAAGGGGCTTTATGAAGCCTCATCTCCCAAAAGGCCAGGTCACACAGAGAGAGTAAGAATGGCCGATGTCGGCCTTACAACATGCTGTCACCAGGCAGATGCTGGTGACAGCTGTGAAGAAGTTCCATGTCTCACTTATGCAGAAAAAATTAACCTGAAGAACCAAATCCAAAATCAATAGACAGCATCTGAGACCTACAGCTGAGGTTGGCCACCTACCTCACTTTAATCCACTGGCTACCTTATACTTCTATCAGGAGAGTGCCTTGAATTACAACATTCTTTGTTCTTACTGTAAAATCCTTAAGAACATTTACCACATTGGCATATGCATTTAGGGGTAACCCAAGTCTGTTGGATTATGGTCCCTCATGTTTGGCTCCAGAATAAAGACCTCTTCTCTTTAAGGTGAGAGTTGGTGGTTTATTTTTTTGTTGTTGTTGTCATTTTGTTTGTTTGTTCTTGAAACGGGGTCTTGGCTGGCCCAGACCTCACTGTGTAGATTGGGGTGACCTTGAACTCACAGAGACCAGTCTCACGTCTCCTGAGCACTGGGATTAAAGGCCCAAGCCACCAAGGTTCTCTGACAACTGTGTTTATGTAAAACATTTGCTATTATGTTACAGAACCCTAGAGATGCACACAAACATACAGTGAGGCAGGAGGGAGGGAAAGGAAGGGAAGGAGGAGGGGGAAGAGGGAGGGAGGGAAAGGAAGAGGGAGAGGGAGAGATTGTTATGGAACAGCAGAGTCGAAGTGGGTCTGAGATCTCCCGGCTCCCAAGCTGTGAGGTCAGGGTCTGTTTACTTACCTACTGATGGAAAATTAATTTCATTTTAATTCCTGCCTGTCTCAGGATCCTGCCAACCCCAGTAATATATTCCGATGAGATGCTTCGAGCTCTGGCCCCATGAATCGCACCGTGAATGTTTACATTGGGGGCAGACAGGGGGACACATTGAAGTTGACCGGCAATAGGGAAGGGATGATTAAACAAAAGCCCAAGTTCAGAATTCTGAAATTTTAACTTGATCCTTTCTTGTGAGGAAACCAGAGAAAGCTAATAAAAAGCTAAGCTAGCAAATGAGATGACATGATGAACGTGTGTCCTCGGTCCCCATACCGCCTCTGCGGTCACACACGGCACAGTTAAGAATAAGAGCTGTGCGATCATATTTTATAACTGCCTCTTTGGAACATCCTCAATATGCAAAGAGACCATAAAAACACATTACCGGAGAATTGTTCTTTCTCTTTCCTTCCGAATATGAGGCCCCTCGAGCAACAGAATGCAAAATAATGACGCCATTTACAAGTTTATGGCTGCTCCATGCAGTTCAAGGCTTTAAATTTTCTTAAAGGGTTTTCAGGTTGTGTTTTTAGTTAGGTGCTTGCGGGACTACAATGGTCTTCCCAATAATTAAAAATTAATCAGGAATCCTCGGGACGCTGCCAAGCTTTGTAAACCAACCTTCTGTTCTTATGATCAGGATCCAGCTGAGGCTGGAAGGATTGAGGCTTTCTGCTCTGGGCACTGAGAGGTCACTCCTGAGGTGTCCGTGGTGGAGAAAGCCCCCCAGTGGAATAAGTGTTGGGAGTTAGGGCCCAGCATGGACCATCTGTTATCTATGGGTACTCCTGTTCCTTGTCCTTCTGGGCTGGAACTACAGCTAAAAAGTCCTTCTGGGTGACAACCCACATGCCACCTGTCTTAGTCAGGGTTTCTATTCCTGCACAAACATCATGACCAAGAAGCAAGTTGAGGAGGGAAGGGTTTATTCAGCTTACACTTCCACATTGCTGTTCATCACTAAAGAAAGTCAAGACTGGAACTCAAGAAGGTCAGAAAGCAGGAGATGATGCAGAGGCCATGGAGGGATGTTTCTTACTGGCTTGCTTCCCCTGACTTGCTCAGCCTGCTCTCTTTATAGAACCCAAGACTACCAGCCCAGGGATGGCACCACCCACAATGGACCCTCTCCCCTCGATCACTAATTGAGAAAATGCCCCACACTGGATCTCATGGAGGCACTCCCCCAACTGAAGCTCCTTTCTCTGTGATAACTCCAGCCTGTGTCAAGTTGACACACAAAACCAGCCAGTACACCACCCTTTCTCCATTCTCTGTAAACCGGCTGCACTCTTAAAGTAGACAATAACACAACACAAGACTGCTCGACCCCTGGACCCTGCTTAGGATAATCTCAACACTCATGACATTTTCTCCATAGCCTCATTCTGGTTCGGGGTTTCCTGTGTCTTGTCCCATGCCTGGAGGTCTCTTGCTCTCCTTTGAGGCTGACTGACCTTCTCTTCAGGTCTGTTTAATGTCATCTCTTCGGTGGATCCTTCCTGTCCCCTCACATCTGAATTAGGACTCTTTGCTCCTTTCCTGACTGAGGACAGCCAGAGCTGTACCTCACGGCACTTTGTCCTTCCTCTGGGACCGTCACCCAGTGATAGGGAGGACACATGGCCAGTTCGATGACTAGTTAGGCACATGACTGAGGAGGCAACCTGGCAGATCAAAGTGGGGGTGCCGGTGTCCCTCCAGGGGGACCGCCTGCCTGGTGGGTCAGGATGGAATCCAGGCTAGGACACAATGTTCCTCAGCCCTGAGATATGTGATCTTCTGCTTCAGAAGTGCCCTTCGGACTGTCTTTGGCACATGCTGGGTACTTTGTATTTTTGACGGAGAGGTTTGACATCACGGCAAACTTTCAAACACATAAAAGGGAGAAGAGGGGTAGGAAGGAATGATTATGTTTAAGTACATGGTATGTATTTTTTACATACATATATGCATATATACATATACATGTATACATGTATACATACATATATGTGCACAAACATATACATGTACACACATATATACATACAATTATATACCATGTATATATTATACGTACACACATATATACATATATACAAACACACACACACATACACACACACATACACACAGGGAAGCATATGAGTGCAGGTATACTCAGAGGCCAGAAAAGCTATCAGATTCCCTGGAGCAGAGTTTGCAGGCAGTTGTGACCTGCTGACATAGATCTCTCTGCAGGAGCAGTGTGCACTCCTGGCGGCTGAGTGCCTCTCCAGTCCTAGGTTTACAGTTTTTGAGAAATGAGAAATATCCTTCATTCCTTGGGTGGCTCTTCATTTTCGGGTCATAATTAGACAATTCTTTATTTTTTTCCTCTTTCTCCTCTCCCCCCTCCCCACTCCCCTCCTCCAGTCAGTACTGTATTGGGCAGTACTGTGCTGGCTGGTTTACACGTCACCTTGAAACAAAGTAGAGAACCTCAACAAGAGAATGCCTCCATGAGATCCAGCCGTAGGCACACCTGTAGGCCATTTTCTCAATCAGTGATTGATGGGGGAAGGGCCCAGCCTATTGTGGGCAGTGCCATCCCTGGGTTCCACGTAATATAAGAACGCAGACTGAGTAAGCCATGAGGAACAAGCCAGTCAGCAGCACCCTGCATGGTCTCTGCATCAGCTCCTGCTCCAGATTCCTGCCCTGCTTGCGCTCCTGCCCTCACTGCTATTGATAATGAACTATTAAGTGAAACTCGGAGTGAAATAAAGCCTTCCCTCCCCGAGCTGATTTTGGTCGGTATTTCATCACAGCGATAGAAGACAAGACCTAAGACAAGAGCCACGTTTTTCTTTTTCTTTCCTTCCTCTGTCCCTCCCCTCTTTCCTCCCTCTCTTCCTTCATTTTGACAACACTTCATATCTTTACTGCATCTAGAATTCATTTGATACAAAGTTGTCCTTTTAACATTTCTGTCCACACCCTGGTGCTAACGAAGTTATGTCGTTATTTGCGTCTGTGTGGGGACAGTATGGCTCCTTTAGGACGTGGGGTCTTGCTTGAAGAAGAGGACCACCAGCCTAGTAATGGGCTTTTAGGTGCCACTAGAACCCTGGTTTCAGCTTTGCTGTCTTTGTGCTGGTTCACTCTATGATGTGAGCAGCCTCTGACCCATTCTCCTGCCAGCGTGAACTGAACTGTTCTGACAGGCCATGCCTGCTGTGCAGGACTGAAAATCCTGGAAACCTGAGCCCCTAAAACCTTCCTCCCTGTCTCAGTCAGGGTTTCTATTCCTGCACGAACAACATGACCAAGAAACAAGTTGGGAAAGAAAGGGTTAATTCAGCTCACACTTCCACATTGCTGTTCATCACCAAAGGAAGTCAGGACTGGAACTCAAGCAGGACAGGAAACAGGAGCTGATGCAGAGGCCATGGAGGGATGTTTCTTACTGGCTTGCTTCCCCTAGCTTGTTCAGCTTGCTTTCTTATAAAACTCAAGACGACCATCCCAGAGATGGCTCCACCCACAAGGGGCCCTCCCCCCTTGATCACTAATTGAGAAAATGCCTTACAGCTGGATCTCATGGAGGCACTTCCCCAACTGAAGCTCCTTTCTCTGTGATGACTCCAGCCTGTGTCAAGTTGACACCCAAAGCCAGCCAGTACACTCCCAAAGTTTACTTTCTCCAGGCCCTTTCTCCTTAGGGTGCAGATGACTGGATTCTCCAGCTTTCATCCTTACTATAGTGATAACTTACTCCTGCCACTCTGCTGCTTATGGCACCTGAAACTAAGGGTCTCAGACAACCAGAAAAGCCAGCAAGACAAGAGGAGTGAAATGCCTCTTTCAAAAGACAATAGAGAAGCACATCAGATACACCCAAGGCACAGAACAAACACAGTATCATTGTTTAGAAGAATTACATAAATCAACAGGCTATCCAAGAGGAAGTGATCTGTCTTAGAAAGGAGGCATCAGAGGAGGGAGGGGACGGGCTGGCAGGAAGCTGCTGCTTTTCATTACAGTTTGTTCTGTTTGATTGCCACACTCTCAGTCACTTTGACAGATGTGAAAGATGCATGAGAAAAGGCGGCATCCCTCTGAGCCACGCCTGTCATAGGCAGCAGAAACAAGTCAGTCTGCATCGGAGACCAGCAGGGTAGATCTCACGGAGAACTACAGGTCTGGGACTTGTTACTGAATCACTAATAATACTTTAAAAAAAAAAAAAAAGAAAAAAATTGCTATTTAAATGAGATTCTCAATCGATGTGTTCTATAATTTACATAATATAATTTACATAATATGATCCTCACTCATTTATTCTAATGCATCGAAAATTAAAGCGTATACATTTCCCCACCAGCATCCTTCTCAGCGTGTTCTTCCACCTGCCCTCTACCTCCAGAGGTTCCCCACACCCACCCACCCACTCCCCCCACACACATGAGCCCTCAGGGACCCTCCCTTCCTTCTGTGACTTTACAGAGTAATGGGCAATTTGTTCATTCAGCCAACATTTACTGAATAGCACCCGTGTACGAGAGATTCAACCCTCGTTACGGGATCCCCTATACTTTATAGTTTATCTGAATATCCATCCACGATGAGTAATATTCATTGTCAACTTGAATCGCAGGGGACACAAGCCTCTGGGCATAGCTGTGAGGGACATCTAGATTAGGCTAATTGAGGCGAGAAGCCCACTTTAACTATGGATAGCATCCTTCCATGGCCTGGGGCCTGGGCTGAGGGAAAAGGAGAGCGCGGAATGCTGACATTGGCTTGTCTCTGCTCTCTAACCGTGGATGCCTCGGGAGCAGCTGTCTCCAGCCCCTGCAGGTCAGACCTTCCCTGACAGGATGACCTGCTCCTTCAAATGGGGAACCCAGACAAACCTTCCCTCCTTAAGTTTCTTTGGTTAGGTATTTTTGCTGCAGGAAGAAGGGTGTAACATCCATCTACAGCCTGCAGGTGCCACTATTGCTCTAGTTGTCAAGGGGACACTCCTGAGGGACCCTCAATGATGGACTGTCTCCAGTAGACTGGCCTGTGGGTAAGTCTAAGGGGACATTCTCTTGATAGATGACTGAGGTGGGAGCCTGGCCAGCTCATGGTGGGCTGGGCCACCCCCTAGGCAGGTGTCCTGGTACTCTAAGAAATCAGGCTGAGCAAGCCAGTAAGCAGCACTTGTCCATGACCTATGCTCCAGTTCCTGAACCCGATTCCCCTCTGTGAAGGAGCGGGACCTGAAAGTCATAAGATGAAATAAACCCTCTCCTTCCTTGTGTTTTGTCCTGGTCTTTAGGTCTTGGTAAAATGAAAATAATCTGAGCTCAAGTAGCACACTGGGGAATCACTGAGAACGAATGTTAAAAAGCACACCAGCCTGGCCCTGTGGCCCGACTCTCCTTCGGGGAGGAGCTGTGGGAACCGGAGCCTGGGTTGTGAGCATTCATTTCTCCTCAGAAGGTAAAGGTTTCAGGCACAGCTCCTCACCCGTTGTCTCTTCTCCATCTTGTACCATTTGCAAGCCAGGCATCTTCTGGTCCCAGCCAGAGCCCTCCCCTGCCTGCCACAGGGTCTCCATGATGCATGGTGCCTCCACCAACCTTACCGCCACTTCCTTCCCTCTCATTAATTTCCTGACCTCCCCTTTGTCACCTTTAGCCTCTGAAGTCGCTAAAGCCAGCGCCACCTGGAGTCCTTCGGTGCCTCTGCCCACCTGGTGCACAACTGAAAGCCCAACAGGTCACGGTGAGCTGACAGTGTGTACCCAGCAGCTCCAGGCAATTTCAATGCCTTAAAATTTACTGGGAATTCATTTTAAATGTCTGACCCCCGGAGCAGGAGCTCCTTCGCTCTTCCATCTGTTCATACACGGAGTAGAAAAACACAGAGCAAAAAGGCTTATAGAGTTGTAGCCCGTTTACATTTTTTAATTTTGTTTTTACTTAGAGGCAAAGGTCATGATGCCCAGGCCCTCCTCAAACTTACTATGTAGCTAAGGATGACCTTGAACTTCTGATCTTCCTAAATACACTTCCCAAGTGCTAGGGATTTCAACCATGTGCAACCCACCCAATTTATGCAGTGCCAGGCACTGAACCTAGAGGTTTTTTTGTTTTTTGCATGCTTGGCAAGGATTACACCAAAGAGCCACCTTCCAGAAGAAATGCATTTTTTTAAATCTGAAGTTTTATAAGTTGCCCCTTGCACCAGGCTATTTCTCCCATGGGAGTTACTGCACCAACCCACGTAGACACAGCTGCTCTCCACACAAAGCTAGTTCATGGAAACTCAAGAATCCAGAGCCTCATAGTTAATGTTTGGTACAAAGTGGTTCTCTCCTTAGCGCCCAGTCACTATAAACCAGGATTGTGACTCTCAAGTATGAGCAACAGATGCTAATTTCCCTAGGAAATCAATAAGCAGTGACTGTTCTAACAGGGCTTCATAGCTAATTGGACAGACTTCACCTCCTATTCCACCCGAGCAGCCTGATTTGTGCGACGCCCAGACTCCGTGTTCGTAACTTACGGGCAAGCACGCAGTGAACCCTGCTTCCTCTGAAGAGCGCGGCACCGTGGCACTGGCCACACTCACGGAGCTGTGCACGCCTGTCATGAGAAGCGTGCCCACTGCCCCGCCGCCCCTCCCGAGGCTGGGACACTGACCTCTTGCCTCCCGTTGCTGGTACTCCTTGCTCCTGAGCACAGGGTGTGAGATCCACATCCAGGGGTGATGCTTCCGGAGCTGAGGGAGCAGGTGGTGGGTGATGAACCCCACGGAGCCCGCCAGGGCGAAGAGCACCACGCTGAGAAAAGGCTGCAGAGGAGGGGGAGGTCAAAGGTCAACGGAGACACACTTGCGAGTGAGCGGTGCAGGCATCCGCCATTACGTCTTCATATATATGATTTTGCCTGTGCATGTTATGTACATGCAGGTATACATACATATGTATGCATGAAAAGGTCATAGGATCATTTTGGATGTCATTTCTCAGGGGCCATTTGTCATCTTGGTTCTTTTAGACTCTCACTAGCCTGGAATTCACTAAGTAGTCTAGGCTGGCTGGAAGGCTTGTAAGGCAACCAGGGAACTGACTGAGCCTGCCCCCTCCCCTTTCCCCTCTCACAGGAAGACCTATGTGCTGAGAGCTGTTAAGGACAAGGTAGGAACATGACCACTGAAAGAGACTGGCAGAATCCTGCCCCCTGCATCACAACCTAAGACTTTTTCAGAACTGAAGAACAGCACACTCAGCTGATAGAACAGTCCAGGGAAGATGTGGCTATGGATGTCCCATGCTTGGGACAAGGTAGCAATATTCTGTAAGAACTGTAAGGCAGGGCCCCATGTAGCCTTTGCTTAGCTTGTTCTCAAATATATATATATGTAATTATATCCAAATAGTCTTTGTCACTGTGGTAGCCCAGATACAGTGACTTCTCTCTCTACTAATGGATATCTGGTGTCTGTTCTCAGCCCGCCACACTGATTACAAATTATTCCATCACTCTTGGAGACAATACGACTCCCCCAGGGTGAGGAGATGACACACGGGGAGGCGGCCCGAGTCTCCTCGTGGACATAGTTCTCTCTCTGTGTGTGTATGTGTGTGTGTGTGTGTGTGTGTGTGTGTGTGCCTTGAGCCTCTCCCCTGGCTCCTCTACCCTTCGGTGCCCTCATTCCATGCCTGGCCTCCATCTAGAGAACAGCAAGGGAGAAGAGAGCCTTGGGGCCACCTACCCGTAAGGACAGGAAGACAGTGCTGGCACTGACCGCAAAGCAGAGCACAGCAGCTGCTGAGCAGATGACGAGGTCGGATCTCAGGACATCCTTCTAGAAAGAGAACATTGGCTGTGAGGCCAGCTCTGCCTGCCTTGCCAGGCAAGTCAGCGACGGGACGCTAAGCCTCCACACTGCTCTTCGGTACCAGACCCATGCCCACTGGAACACCCCAGAGGCACTGTCCCCTAGCTTAGTCCCTGGCTCCCGCTGGGGATGTCTCAGGGAGGAAGAGGCAGGTATGGTGCTACTGGATTCACATACATGCGCTACCATGGAAAGAACACAAGTGTCTACACATAAGAGGCCTCAGGTTTGTTCCCACAAACTCAGATGGGATACAGAGTCCCCTCGGACCTCCCATAGCGCCCTCCCCAATTCAGTCTCACAAAGCCAGTCTGATGCTAGCAATCTCTACGAGGTCCCAGGTGGCCTTGGGTGTCAACATACAACCCGGAGACGCCAGACAGAAGCCTTGCACACATTTATACTTTGGACCATGCTGTACGTTTCCATGCAACCATCAGATCCATAAATGGACAGACAAGGAAAATCCAACAACCAACTATGGCTTTCCAGCTACTTCAGTACACACAGTATGGGACTGTAGGTGAGTGTCATCCGCCTGGCTTTCTTTCCTTGATTTTAAAATGTAAACAATGGGTTGTTTCTTCCCTGTCATGCTCGATGCCTGTGTTAACACATAAAGCTGGACACACAGTGGGAACAATAAAGAGAATACAAACACCAACCGTGTGCGGTAGGTGCAGCCATGCGTGTGGAGTGCTCATGTTAAACCCATATGGAGTAGGTGATTCAGGAAGACCATAACCCCCACACCGTCTCCTGTCATACACCCAGTGTACCTGTTCTAAACCTTCTCTTGTAAGTCGATGAGTACTGTGAGCACGGGAGTAATTAAAGAGTTAATGCACTGCCCAATTCTTTTGCTGTGACCAAAAGCAAAGGCAGCCTGGGCTAGGGCAGCTTGCCCTCACACCACTGAGGGAAGTTAGGAACTGAGGCGATGATGTTAAGCAGAAACCATGGAGAAACACTGTTGCTGGCTCACTTATAAGCTTATGCTTAGCTAGCTAGCTTTCTTGTACAGCCCCAGCCCACCAGCCTAGGGAATGTTGCTGCCCACAGTGGGCTAAGCCCTCCTATGCCCATTAACAAGACGATCTCCAAAGACAGACTCATAGGCCAATCTGATGTAGGCAAGTCCTCAATCTATACTCCCTTCTCAGGCGATTCTGGGCTGTGTCTGGTCGACTAAAACTAGCTAGGACAAATAATGATTTGAGATTTGATTTAGCTTTATCTCTAGCAAGGGAAATGTGATTTGGAAGCCTAGAGAAATCTGTCTAGGCCCTGATCACACTTGCAAAGTACCAGCCCTCCCAGAGGGCACATAAGCCATTGATAGCATTTCTTCTGGCTGTAAAGTTTGGTAATTTTTTTCCTGGTTTTCTCTGGCATGAGTTTATGTCATTCAAAATCACTAAATAGTTGTCCACAGGGAAGACTAATGTTTTACCAGGTAATGTGATTTAAAACTGTGTTATATTCAATCAACCAATTTTCCTGTTTGAAGGGTAAATAGGCCATCAGTTTGAGAGTGCAGAAGGTAAGTCTGGAGGGTTACCGTTCTCCTACTCTTAGAGGGAGGGCAAACAAGAATAAAAATGACTTCAATTCTGTTAACAAGCTGTATGGCATGTTAGAACAATGCTATGACTGATTACCTAATTAAAGGCAGGCTCTCCTATTCCAGGGTGGATTTGAACTTGCTCTATAGCTGAGGATGATCTTGAACCCCTCCCTGCCACATACGTTCTGGGATCAGAGACATGTAAACCACCATATCGGGTTTACACGGCACCAGGGAAGGACTCGGGGCTTTGTGTGCTGGGCAAGTGCTCTACCCACTGAGCCTCAGCCCAGCCTGGCACTGTGGGTGATTCTTCAGACGTGGGTACGCCTTGTATGAAACACAAACCACCACACAGCCTTTCTCTGCTTACAAACTGCTCACTCTCTCCACCCATTTCCTTTCCATATTCTAAGTTTTATACAGCACAGTTGAGGTATAATTGATGGATTTAAAATGTAAAGCCTGATAGTGTTTTAAGATTTATTTTTATTCTATGTGTATGAGGGTTTTACCTGCATGTATGCATACTAGTACCTGTGCAGGCCAGAGGACAACCTGGGTCCTCTGGAACTGGAGTTATGGACCGTTGTGAACAGCCATGTGGGAACTGGGACTTGAACCTAGATCCTCTGCTAGATTAGCCAGTGCTCTTAACCATTAAGGTATCTATCTCTCCAGTTGCAGCATGATGAATTTTGACACACACACACACACACCTACCTCCAGAAGACCATCACCATTGATTATTAATTTAATGATTCAAATGTAAATTGGTGTATTTATTGGCTCTGGGGTTTCCTTTCTGGCATTTGCCTACTCTATCCCTCTCTTCACACTGATCTGCTCCATGTTTATAATCTGACCTCATTTTCATAACTCTGTATACATAAAATCACATAGAAGGTGATTTTACTTTTCCATCACTTTTGGTTCAGTCTCAGTCACTGCTCTATTGCTGTGAAAAGACACCGTGACCCAGGCAATTCTTATAAAGATGATGCTGGCTTACAGTTCTAAAGAGCTAGCCCATGGTCATCGTGTTGGGAATCAGACAGGCATGGCACTGCAGCAGTGGCCAAGGGATTTGTATCCTTATCCACAGGTAGCAGGAAGAGAGAAGCATGGCCTTTTGAAACCTCAGTGCCTACCTCAAGTGACACACACCCTCCAGCGACACCATTCCTCCTAATCCTGTCCAAACCGTTCATCAACCGGGGACTAAGCATCTAAATATATAAGGATACGGGGCCATTTTCATTTATTTCTTTAAGAATTATTTCTTTATTTTATAAGTATACTGTAGCTGTCTTCAGGCACACCAGAAGAGGGCATCGGATACATGGTTGTGAGCCAGCTCAGAACCTCTGGAAGAGCAGTCAGTGTTCTTAACCACTGAGCCATCTCTCCAGCCCTGGGGCTACTTTTATTAAACCACCACATACAGTATAATTCTTCTGGTATTTGTTCCAGGTTATTGTCTACCAGACTAATTCCTCTTTGTTGCTGAACAGGATTCTTTTGCGAGGTACACTACAGCGTGTTTATTCACATGTGAACATGCATTTGAATGTGTTCCCGGTTTTGACTGTTCTATATAAAACTGCTGTGAATATTCATGATGTATCTCCAGGCGAGTGTGTTCTCTTTTCTTGTTTAAATATCTGGGTTATAAGGAACTCTGGGGTTTAGCATTTTTAAGAAAATTCTAAACTGTTTTCTAAAATTATGATAACCCTGCTGCATTCCGGGTGTGTGTCCTGGGCATTCCACAGTCTCTGAAGGATGGTTTAGTTTTAACTGTAGGATTGGCTGTACAGTCCAGGGCTTGTCACTGCAAACAATTGCCTTCTATTCTGTGTCTTGTTTTCTTTATACCCCTCCTTTATAATTTAAAACAGTAAATCAAAAACCACAACTTGCTAATTTACAAAGCAGTAATGGATGTGTGTGTGTGTGTGTGTGTGTGTGTGTGTGTGTGTGTGTGTGTTGTTTGAAACTCTCTCTTCCTAAGCAGCTGACATCATAAAGGCTGGTGGCAAAGAAGTTCAGAGCCAGGGGTCTACAGGCCTTCAGGTTCCTTTCTCCCATCTGGGTTTACAATTCACTGGGGTTGACTTTTAAGGATGGTCAGACACAGTGGTCCAATTTTATCTTGTTATTGTAAATGCTCAACTTTTATCTTTAAATTTTTATTTATGTGCGTCTCTGTGAATGTGCCGCCTACGTGCAGGTTTGCACAGAGGCCAGAAGGGGGTGTTAGGTCCTCTGGAGCTGAAGTTACAAGCAGGCCTGAGCTACCAGATGTGGCCCAGGGAACTTAGGCTCCTCTGGAAGAACAGCGACTGCTCCTTACAGCTGAGGTGCCTCTCTTCTGCCAAGGGCACCTCTAACTAAGCTCAGAAAGCTTTTACACAGTTCACGTCTTCACAAATGTTTTGCAGACCCACACAAATCAGGATTTCTATTGCAGCTAAGATCAACAGGGTGCATGTTCCTGTCACTTTGGGCAGCCAGGACAACTATACTGACCTCTCTGTCTTCATTCTCATCCTGACAGAGTCGACCTCAGTGTCCCAGCACATGGCTGGTGGCCTTTCACTGGACACCTTACCTCACGGACGCAGAACTGTTTCTCACCACTGTCTGAGAGATGAAGACCAAGGCTAAATGTCCCCCCAGATGCCCTTGATCAAAGAGCTGCCTACTCTGTTTACTCCAGCCCCTTAGCAGTCCAAATAGAGGCACATTTGATTCAGATTGTTTTGCTTTTAATCTGCAAGTCTGTTTGGATGGTTTATCTGCCCCGGTGCCGATAAACCTTCTCTTTCCCAACCCACTCTTCTATCTTCCTGAAACGCTAATCCCTTTCTGACACAGTCTGGTGTCTAGTGAAGGATTAGCACATAAAACTCTCTCTCCCTCCCACTGCTGGACACCGCACACTGGATAATGGACTCTTGATTATGACCCTCAGTTTTCACACACTGTATTCTCGTGACCGACGAGTCCTTCCTGCCTTCCTCAGATCTGATAAATCCCACCCCGATCTTGGAAGGGTCTCTCTCTCTCTTTTTTTCATGATTCAGCCTTTTTAAAATAGACTCTTAAATCTCAAAGCAATAGTCTCTCCTTTCTCGTCTCCCTCTTTCAAGTCTTCCTTAAGCTATGAGCCGCTGTTTTTCTAAATAGACCTCGAGATCATTTGCCGAAGCTGTGAATTCGATTCCGTTGGGAATGTTTTGAACTGCATTAAGCATAAAATATATTGTGAAAGGCTTGGTAGTTTGTAAACCTCAGTCTTTCCACCCACAGTAAGGGGGGCTGCCCATGTCTTCATTTACATCCATCTTGGCAGGCCCCCTCCTTTAACTCCCTGTCACATCTGGTGCCATCAGTCCATGGTCACATCCTTCTTTGGGAGGTGGGCTGGGCTCTGGCTTCGCTGTTGAAGGTTATTTTGGAATGTTGATGCACCCCTGTGTTCTACATTTTCTTTTCTCTGTTGGCATTTGTGAATCCTCCTAGCAATCATAATTGACTCTAATAAGATTTTCTGTGTATTCTCCTCATACGAGGAGGGCATCTTAGCTATATTTGACCTTCTTCCAAGCCTTATACCGGGATAATCCATGGTGATAGTTTCCCCCCACTTTAATGGTAAATTCATGCATGTTTAATAAAAAGATACATTTGTTCTCCATGTACTAAGCATTTAAGATTTATTGTGGCATTGTGTGTGGGGGAGGTACATACGTATGTGTGCATGTGTGTATGTGTGTGTATGTGTTTATGTGTGTATGTGTCTATATGTATATCTGTGTGAGTGGGCATGCATGTGTATGTGTGCACTTGCATGCACATACATGTATGTGTGTAGGCAGAAGCTAGATGTCCACCTCAGGGGTCATTCCTCCTCAGCCACTGGCTGGTCTGGAGCTTACCAAGTAAGGTACAGTGGCTGTCTAGCAAGCCCCAGGGACCAGCCTGTCTGCATCTCCCCAGAGCGGGCATGGGTCTGGGATTACGAATGCACAGCTCACACCCAGTTTCTATATGTGGGTTCTAGGGATCAAACTCAGGTTCTCACGCTTGCCCCTCACTGACGGCGCCACCTCCCCAGCCGTGCCGAGGCGTTTTCGGCAGGACTTCACGTCTCTCCCCTGAAAGAAGTGCAAGAAGCTATTGCAACCCTGCACAGCCTAAAGATTTATCCAGAGAGGGAATCAGAAAAAGCTAGACGCTCTAAGGAATAGAAGTTGTCTGAATGTTATACACAGTAATAAGGGGTTTTTGAAAAATAACGTGTTGGTCTGTACTAACTTGACCATTGAGGCCAAATCTGGGGAGGGCCATGTGCACACGGTAGAGAACATTGCAAACCATGAGGACCAAATTCTAACCTTCATTACTAACAGAGTAAATTTTGAGGGTGAGGTCTGTGTGCACGACCCATCCCATCTTACTCCTGCAGAAACAAACCAGCCCACTGGCATCTCCTTTCTCCAGCAGAGCGTCTCAATGGACAGTCTTGGAAAAGGTTCTCGTTAAAACAACTATACCCATGACCCGGAGCTGGCCAAATGAGTCAAGATAGGGCAGGAGGCACTATGCAAAAACCACTCTCTCCTGAAGGTCTTTGGAGATTCTCATACAAACCAAAGTTAGAAGAGAGGCAGACAGAGCAAAATAAGGAACAGAGGCACAGGGAGAAACACAATCAGGGACAGAAGGCAGGTTCTTTGTTTGTTTGTTTCTGTTTTTAACTTGCAGCAAAGGATGGATAGGTTAGCATATGAAAGCAGATCTCATAATCCCATGGAAATATTATAGTTAGACAGGGACTCCTCAGAGAGAGGAGCACAGACAGCCCACTATATCACCTAACACATCACAACTTCCAACAGACAAAGCTTACACAAGAGCATGAAAAAGGGTGGGGGGGTGCAGTGAGAGCTCAGTGGGAAAATGTGTCTTCCGGGCAAACCTGACGGCCTGGTCTCAATCCCTAGAATCTGTGTAATGGTAGACGGCCATGGCCAACTCCACAAAGTTGTCCTCTGACCTCCATGGGCACACTGTGGCCTATGCACCCACTCTCCTCTGCCCAATAACAAATAGGTAAACGATTTCCTTAAAAGGCCATGAAGAGCAAAGAAAGCGACAGGTAGCTCCTATCTTCTGACAGCACTAAGGGCGCGCTATCAGGGTCTGTAGGGCAAGTTTATCATCATATATATACATCACCCTGTGCTTGCTAGGTCGATTTTACTGGAATAAATGAGATAGTGGTAACGGATCTCCATTAGTCATGACATCAAGGAGGACTTAGGGGGACATAGATTCTCTCAGAAATCTGTGGGGGTTGGGGGATCAGTCCTGTCCTGAGACCCCTTGTCCAACATTCACTACACACACTGCCTCAAAGGCCAATGTCTTCCTCCATCTTGAGTGCTTAGCTTCCCACTCCATCAGTGTCTTCTCTGTCTTTACCACACATGCTGCACACTCAAGCATCCTCAGACACTGCCCTGATTTCCTTTTTGTCACTATGCTCAACACTCGAACCAAAGCCACTTGGGGATGGGGGTGGAGGTGGGGGTAGGGATTGGGATGAGGGATGGAGTGGGGGTGGGGATGAGGGATGGGAGTAGGGATGGGGATGAGAGATAGGGGTGGGGGTGGGGATGGGGTGGGGATGAGGGATGAGGATGGGAGTATCTGCTTAAACTTCCAGCTAGCTCATTGTCTATCATTGAGGGAAGTCAAGGCAAAGGCTCAAAGCAGAAGCCATCAAGGAGCACTATGTATAAGTTCACATAGGGAGCGGAGGAAGCCCAGAGCAAATAAACCATTGAGAGAATGTGTATTTTGACACGTGCACGGCCATGTCAATGACTCCGAGGCCAACTGACCGATAGAAAATTAGAACAGCCATTACCCGTATGAGCCAGGATCAGGAGGAATGGCAGTGCTTTCCTCAGAAGCCTTGAGTATCGGTGCTCAGGGATGATTGATCAGGGTGTACAGATGCTAGCAACTGTGGCTTCCTGTGTCCTGAGGCTTACACACTGAGACTTCATCTGCACAGCTCCCCTGCTGAGACTAGCTTCCCCAGCCTGCCACACTGTGCGCAAACACGTGGAGCTTCCGGGTTGCAGTGGCGGCATGGGTGGTGTTACAGAGCCACCTGATCCCAGCCTTGTTGCATGTATGTCTGTGTGTCCTTTCTTCAGGTGCTTGCTGTCTCTACCTATGGGACCTAAGCTGAGCAGGGCTTGGTAGGCGCGTGCTTAGCTTGCTGGCTTTCACAGGCCAGGCCTGCCTGCCTGGTGAGAGGTGCTGCCCACGGTAGGCTGGGCCCCTCTGCATCAATTATTAAACAAACGCAAAGAGCAAGCCTGAAAATGACAGTCAGTTCCCTGAAACTCCTCTTCCAGGTAGTCCTAGGATATGTCAAGCTGACAGTCAGTGCTGAGACAGATGCCATTACAGAGAACAAAAATTCAAAAAGCTCAAAGTCACACTGTGTAAGCTTCAGCACACAGGCCTGAGCCCGAAATCCTGTGCGCTGCAACTCCCTTACCCTCTCCTGACATGGCACACAACGATTACATCGCCTAAATTCTACAGGATGTCCTGAGCGCTTGCTGTGTGTCCTGGCCTCTCTCTGTGGACACAGGGATAAATAAGACAAAGTCCTGTCTGCAGGTAATTAGCAGCGAGGGACCACTGATGGCATCTGCTTTTGTCTTTTGTCTGTCCTTCAAAAAGACAGACAGAAAAGCGTGAGCTGTGGCTTCAGCCAGCGCCATTCTCAGAACTGTAGTATCAACAAGCTGACATAGCCGGCAGCTGACATCTTATAAAATGTTAACGGCAGTCAATGCCACAGAGGCCACATCTGCTTTAAGGACACTCGAAGCCACTTTCCTGATGCACAGGAAACAGAATCGCCGTTTCCTTCCTTCCTTCCTTTTTCTTTCTTTTTCTTTTTCTTTTTTCTTTTTTCTTTTTTTTTTACCTTCTGTCCATTGTGGCAAGTATGGCCGCAACTACATCCTTTCTGCAACTACAGATGCTAAAACATCCAAATCCCAGGGACATTTAGCAAGGGCTGTGCTGATGCCAAGCTTGAACCCAAGGACCCAGGAAAGTGTGTTCTGAGCTCAGCCTGACTGAGACGGCAGAGGAACTGTGCAGCAGATGTCAGGATCGTAGGCCCACTGTGGGGTTTTGCAATGAGATTTTACTTAGTCAGACCTCATCTGCTGTTTGGTACCAGCGATGAACAACAGAATTGACGAATGTGGATCGTGACGATATCCAGGCCGGTCTATGGGATAGCATCTACCTTGGAGATAATCCACAGATTGGTCCAGGCCAGGCAGCTCGGGGGTCCTAGAGGTAAGTCCAGATTGGACCAGGGGCCTCCGCCTGCCTTCCCAGACCCAGCTAGCTAGCTGTACCCTGGCAGATTCATCCCTGCAGACAAGCAACCCCCCCCCCCCCCGCCGTAACAGGCGGTCTTTCCATGCAGAGGTCTTACCACTGAATCCTTCATCCTCTGAGGGAGAGGGTCTGTAGCTGAATCTTCCAGGTTCGGATGTAAACATTTAGGAAGCAGTCTGCACTGAATAAAGGACCTAAGAGTGGAAAGACACGCAGGATGTTTATGAGCTACGTGTCTCAGGAGCTACGTGTCTCAGGCCACGCGATCCTCAGGTCTCACACCCACAAGGACCAAAATCAAACCCACTGCAAAACCAGGACATGCTCAGGAGATCATGAGGATGTTTTAATTTTAAATTCATGTGGTTGTTATTGCCATTATGTGTATGTGGGGGTGGGGGTGGGCACACACACAAGACTCTGAGGGAAACCCTATGGAGTCAGTCTTCCTTTCCACCTTTATATGAGTTCTGGGAATCACATTCAGGCTGCCCAAGCCAATTCCCAGCTGAGTAATCTCATGGCCCATGTTTCAATTTTTAAATTTCCTCCTGACAAAAGTGGTCAGGCACCCTAAGGGTCTCAGTACTCTCTCGGCATCAGGGGATCCCCTGTTTCCTCAGCCCACTGAGCTACAGCCTCACCAACATTCCCAGCAGAAGGTAACCATCTGGGCACACATGTGACACTAAAAATCATGGTCAGCTTTTTCTCTGTTTCCCTGTTTGTCTATGCTTTTCACCCTAAGGTGTCTAATTACCCAATATTTCATTATCTGTAACTCCCAACAGAGTTATCTATCTATCTATCATCTATCTATCTATCTATCTATCTATCTATCTATCTATATGTAATTGGTCAGATTACACGATATGCTGTTATCAATATCTGATACCTTGACATTGTTGGAAGAATTTCCAGCCCCATATACAGATCTATACTTCAGAGATTACAATAGCTATCATTTAAGGTCTTGACATAAACCTCACTGTGAAGTTCAGGACACACTCAGGAGACCGGGAGGAGGTTTTAATTTTGAATTCATTCCATTGTTATGACTATTATGTATGTGTGTGTGTATGTGTGTGTGTGTGTGTGTGTGTGTGTGGGCACACACATGAGACTCTGGCTGTACAAGGAGTAAAGTAAAACAAAGCCCCCTTTCAAGGATGTGGGTCTGCTCTCCACAGGGTGACCTCCAGAGTAAGACAACAGAGGGGACTCCGTGAACCTAGCAAGGCCATTGTGACAGTGGCTTTTCCTACAGTACAGCAAGAGAAGTTCACCCAGGGCTGGGGCACCCGGCTTCCTGGGAACTTCACTGCAAATGCAGAGCTCAAAGGCAGAATCTGGCTGGAAGCTTGCCCTCAAGTCTCAGTCACTCCACTTCTGCCCTGCATTTCTCTACCCCTGTATGCAGCCAGCTTGCTTAAAGTAAGCATCAAAGGGCAGAGAGCACCAAACGGCCATGTCTGCTTCAGTGAGCAGTAGGAGGTGCACCCATAGCGTGGGAGAGAAAGAACCATGGTAACTGGAGACCTTCAGACCTCAGGTAAAAATCCTGAGGGTGGTATCACACATTTAAAATTCCAGTGCCGGAGAGGTGGAGCCCTGGCCCTCTTTGGTCAGCCCAGCCTAACTGGCAAGCTCCAGGCCAGTGTGAGATTCGTGTCTCAAAAGAAAATGGCGGAGCACGCCAGAGGTATGACGCCCGAGGTTGACTTCTGACCTCAACACTCACAGATGTGTGGACATGTGTTACACACACGGGGGATACAGGATAGCTACTCACAGGAGCACGGAAGGGTCGCTGCTCTGCCGACTCAGGTGGTAGGACAGTGCGACCAGGAGGCCGCAGAAGGCTGAGAACAGAGCTGGGATGTGCTGTGTGCTCCACGGCTCCTGCAGAGAGACAGCAGGTGGCTTGAGAAGCGTAGCGACTCCCCTCCATTACAGAGCGGCCTTCCTACACAGTGAAGAGCGTCTCTGCACCTAGAGCCTCCGGTTACAAACCTCGAAAGGTAAGCATGGAACACGGGCTGCAGTTCTCCTCTGGGCTGAACGTATGTGCTGCCACCTGTATGAGCAGCACTGGGGAATTACGACAGCCACGATGCTACTATCCATTGGAGAACGCTGACCTCCAAGCATAACCTTATGGTTTGGTTTTGGTTTTTGAAACAAAGTCTCCTGAAGTACAGGCTAGCCTCAAACTCACTGTGAGCCGGACTTCCGATCCTCCCCCTTCTTTTTTCCCCCCTTTTTAAAAAAGACATTTATTTTATGTATATGAGTACACTGTAGCTGTACAGATGGTTGTGAGCCATCATGTGGTTAGGAATTGAATTTAGGATCTCTGCTCACTCTGACCCAAAGATTTATTTATTACAATATATAACTACACTGTAGCTGTCTTCGGACACACCAGAAGAGGGCATTAGATCCCATTACAGATGGTTGTGAGCTACACGTGGTTGCTGAGATTTGAACTCAGGACCTTCAGAAGAGCAGTCAGTGCTCTTAACCGCTGAGCCACCTCTCCAGCCCTGACCCTCCCACTTCTGTCTCTGACTGTTGAGATTCCAGGCATGCACCACCACACTCAGTAGTGTGAAGTTTGAGGTTGGAACCTTGGGCTTCGTGCACACGAGGCAAGCCCTCTAGCAGCTGACACTGGTGCTTTCCTACAAGCCACTGACAGTCTACTCAGAGACCTTGTGATTGCCTGAAAGGATTCAGGAGACCCTCAACAAGGGGGAGCCCGGTAGGGCCCCCTTATAGGAGAGAGTGAAGAGGGTCTCACTTGAGATCAGCCACACCTTCCTATACTATCCTCCCAGATACACGGAATTCCATCCCAGCTGCATGTGATCTCAGAGGATGCTGTGTTAGGATACAGAACACGGAAGGATGACTGCGGCCTTTATTGAGAAACCATCATCCGTGCCAGGGTGGGAATCCTCCATGATGTGGCTGTGTGCCACTCCCCCATGCTCCTGTAAGTAACCCAAATCAAGTCTTTGGTTTACACAAACCAGACTGGGGCAGACTCACTCCTTCCATCTGTGGTTGCTCTTATCTGCAGTGGACAGACATTTGCCCACCTCTCCCCAGGAAGCGCTAGTGTGACCCTTGGCAACGGTGATTTCTTCAGGCCTCGTTGTAATCTCACAGTGCTGCCTGCCTCTTGTGTCTTGTTTATACTATGTTTTTAGATCACACCGAGAGGCCGTGTCTGACCATGATCTCAGATGCTGCTGCGTACCTCAGGAGAGTCCACTATTAAATAACATGTGGCCATTTACCCACGTACATAGCTACTTGATTAGCGTCTGCTTTACCCTCGGCCGGGCTTATCCACAGCAGGTATCCCCCCATCTCACTCCAGATATCCCAATACCTTGTTTAAGGCCCTGCCATAAAATCATTTACTAAGCATGAAGAGGACCGGTGCTGTGAGTCCGAGCAACTGACCTCCTCCCCCCCACACACACACTTTAGGATTCTGATGGAAAAAGAGGGTAGAAGGTCTGTTGTTGCTGGTTAGTTTCAACTGTCAACCCGACGGAACCTAGAACCACCTGGGAAGAAAGTCTTACTAATGAGTTATCTATACTAGACTGACCTCTGGGTATGTCTGTAGGGAATTATCCCAGCTGGTATAGGAAAACCCATCCTACCTCAGGTGGCACCATTCCCTAAGATGGCGGCCCTGGACCACGTGAAGAGTGAAGAAGGCAGCTGAGTATCATGCAAGCAGAGAGAGAGAGAGAGAGAGAGAGAGAGAGAGAGAGAGAGAGAGAGTCAGTCCTGGATGTTTATTCTCTCTGCTCCGTTTCTGGGACACTTTTAAGTTCCTGCCTTGACTTTCCCACAAAAATGGGCTGTGCCCTGGATTGTCAGCCAGATAGAGCCTTTATTCCCTAAGCAGCTTTTATCACAGCAACAGAAGTGACAGCACGACAGATGGTCTGATTTAGGTATATATGAGTACAGAGACAGCTGTCCTTTAGTGGTGCAGATAGTGGCTGGAGGCCTGGACTCCGATTTTGTCTGAAGAAAAAGAGGAGGAGAAAAGAAGAAGGAGGAGGAGAAGGAGAAGAAGGAGGAGGGAGGAGGAGGAGGGAGAAGGAGGAGGAAGAGGAGGAGGAGGAAGAGGAGGAGGAGGAGGAGAAAGAAGGAAGAGGAGGAGGAAGAGGAAGAGGAGGAGGAGAAAGAGGAGGAAGAAGGAGGAGGAGGAGGAGGAGGATTAATAATAATAAAAAGAAGGAGGAGGAGGAAGGAGGAGGAAGGAGGAGGAAGGAGAAGGAAGGAGGAGGGAGGAGGAGGAGGAGGAGGAGGCGGCAGCAGCAGCAGCACCACCACCACTACCACCACCACTACCACCATCACCAAACTAACTAAACCCTCTTCTGCTACTTACTCCTAGGAACGCCCAAGTGAGAAACCTGGGTGAACTTATCTAAGAAGTTTCACTGTGGGGTTGTTAGAATTGTATCCGAAGAACTGTGGATAAAACATCAGTCGGAAGCTTATACAAAGCACACAGCAGACGCTGGATATTATTAGATACATCCAAACTATAGGAAAGGAATATCACGCCCTTGAAAAAGTCAGCTTGGGCAGTGGGATTGTGCCAGCCTTCTCTTGGGGCGGGGGAGGAAGAATTACCGCTTGTACAAAAGTCTTGTTTCTCCATCTACGGCACTGGCAGGATGGGAGGCAATGCCATCAGATGTGACCTTGATAGGAGGGGCTATTCTTTCCCTAAACCTTACCATCTGCACCAACAGGCTGGTGAAGACACTCACCTCTGACCTCAAGGTTATGTTTACATAAGGCCACACGAATGGAATGTGACATTTTGCCAGAAATGCTTATCTATTGGATTCCGTCACCGTCAGCTTTGAGTTCCCAGATACCTGGTGCCAGCCGCCCTTAGCTGACTCACACTGGATATGTATTATCAGCTCTGCATTGTTGCTAATCAGCCCTTTGGGCAGTATCTAGGAGTCCCCACTCCAGGTGTGGGCTTGTGTGACTCAAAGCCTAATGTCAGACACTGCTCATTCCCTAGGAAAAGCCCAGCAGATCTTCCCAGTTCCTGCAGACAGGGAAAGGTAGACCACAGGTCTCTTGGGGCTTGCTCCTAGAACACTCTCCTCCCCACACAGGCTTAACTTGGTGTGTGACATGCGCACACTGATCTCTCAGGAAAGCAAGGGCGGGCCACCAACAGGAATTGTCCCTTCATCTGCAGAGAGCCAGCATTCCCCCAGCTCTGCCAGCTTCAAGCAAGCTCATTCTAGAGTTGTTCGGGGTCTCCGAGCTGAGCAGGTCTCAGCCCCTCTGGATGCTTGTTCTATAAGGATGCAGGAAGAGCGTAAGGCGCCGGCACATGGTAAGGAGGCGACTGTCAGTCACTCGGCATCCAGCTCATTGCTCTGTGTCCCCAGAACCATCGATATGTGCAAGCCAAGCATTGCATGGTAGACATGAACACACTCCCCGATGCTCTTCATTAAAGAAGGATGGTGATGAGGCTGGGGGTTGGGGGAGGGGTCTGCAACCACAGAGCATCAAGGGAGCCATAGGCTCCGAGAAGCCACACGTGACACATCAGAGATGTGATTAAAAGGAGGACCAGAGGGAAGCCGGCGAAGATGTTTGTTATATGGAGGCAAAGAAGGTGACATTGACATTTTCAGAAAAAAGAAATCAAGGGGCCTGAGAAGGATTTTGAAGCTGCCCACCCTGCACTCTGTGTGAGGCACTTGTCAGCTGCCATACTGGGATGGGGGTTGGGTGGGGCTTCCTGACATCCCCAGAGGATGTGGGCGGTGCTAAAATACACTTTGATACTTGACCACAGTGAAACAGTCTTGAATTTATGCAAGGCAGGGAGGTGTCTCACACTAAAATCCTAACTCACAGAGGTGGAGGCGGGAGCCCTGTCATGAATTTGGGGCCAGCATGAGATCCTGCCTCTAAAAAAAAAAATAAAAGGAAGAAGACTTAACATGTCTTATACTCACAGCCAGAATTACACACAGGTTCGCAAATCCATGCCAGTTTCAGAGAGAGAGAGGTTCAGGATTTCTTTTACTCTTTAAAGATCTGGTATGGGGCTGGAGAGATGGCTCAGCGGTTAAGAGCACTGGCTGCTCTTCCGAAGGTCCTGAGTTCAAATCCCAGCAGCACCCACATGGTGGCTCACAACCTACTGTAAGGAGATCTGACGCCCTCTTCTGGGGTGTCTGAAGACAGTTACAGTGTACTTACATATAATAAATAAATCTTTAAAAAACAAAAATAAAATAAAGATCTTGTGTGTGTGTGTGTGTGTGTGTGTGTGTGTGTGTGTGTGTAGCACGCATGCACTAGGTGTGTCCAGTGCTAGCCAAGGCCAGAAGCAGACACGGAAATAGAGTTACATGTAGGGAGTCACCCTACGTGGGTGCTTGAAGTAGAGGTAGGGTCCCCTGGATGAGCAGCAGGTGTTCTTAACGGCTAAGCTTCCTCTCCACCCCCAGGACATCAGGCTTTTATCACTCACGGATAATGAAGCATCCGCCACAGAATTGTTTGCTTCAGAAACGAACACCCGTAATTGCCTTTTGATGTGTCTCATGGGCCCCTAAATTGGATAGAGTATGGATTGATGAGCGCTGGTTTCATAAAGCTCCCCCAGGTTTGGAAATATTTTTATGAGGCAGGAATAAAACCCATCTGATAGCCTGACAGTCCTGCGCATTTCACGTGTGCTGAGGGGGAGGCTTGGATGAGAGCTTGCAGGGTATTTCGGCTCGCACAAAAGCACTCTAAAGAGGGGTGGTTTCAGCATTGTCTCCTGAGAAACTCGGGGCAGCTCTTAAGGTGGAATTTATGGGGAGGCTGGCTAAGAGCCTGTGATTGAACGGAATACAAACTGGTCCAAGTCTCGCCGCTGGGCTTTCCAGATCAGACTTAAATGTGCTCTGTTTGAAGAAATAAGTTTCTCATATCCCATCAAACGGTGTTTCTGAGATCCACACCTCGTGGGTTCTGACATAAGTCCTTTTCTGATTTTTCCCCCTTTTTCTTTTCTGAAGCTCATCTAAAGAGAAGCCAATGTGGTGAGACTCCAGAGACACGGTCGGGTCCCAGGTCTCACCATGGCCTTGAACTGCGTTGTGGGCACAGGCTCTGAGTTCCCATTTCCCAGGGAAGCTCCTGACTCCTGGTGGGGGTTCCAGTCCCCCCATTGGGTTCAAAGCACATCAGACACTCAAGATCTGCCCAGCAGACAAACCGATGGGTGTGTTAACAAAGGTGGCATCCGTCACAGAGCCAGAGAAGGAGACACTTACTTCACAATGTGTTTCATTTGGTGGAAAATACCATGTTTATGAGTCAAAGTGATATTTCACTTTTAGGAGTAGATGTTTAATGAGATGGTTATATAGTAAGGGGGGGTGATGTATCCCAAGTATTCAATCCCACCTAGATGGATAAATGTATCAATACAAATGCACAGACCCACACAGACTCACACACACTCACACACACTCAGTCATATACACATACACACACATACACTCACCTGCACACACAGTCATACACGTACACATACAGTCATGCACACACTCTCACATACCCACAAACTCACCCATACATTCATACACACTCACCCACCCACATACACACTCATACGCACTCACTCACATTCACACACACTCACACATACCCATACACTCACCCATACACTCATACTCATTCACACTCTCACACTCACACACTCTTTCAGACATATACTCACCCATCTATACACACACTCACACACTCTCACACATATACACTCACCCACCCCCACACTCATTCTCACACATACACTCACACACACTTACACACATACTCAACCACACACTCACACACTCAACCACACACACAGTCACGCAGTCACCCACGTGCCCCCCACTCTCATTTTTGTGCACACTCTCACACACATACCCTATTCACCCACAAAAACACATTCACACACAGTCATCCACCCACACTCACACATACACTCTCACTCATACTCACACACCCACACATACACACTCACACACACACCCTCACAAATACTCACCCACACTCTCACCCACATAACCACATACACTCTCTCACACTCAAAGTCACACACACACTCACTTGTGCATACACACACATTCTCACACATACTCACACACCACATAACCACACACTCTTACTTGTGTACACACACTCACACACTCGTGCATACACACATATTCACATACTCACTTGTGCATACACACACATTCTCACACATACACACACACCACATAACCACACACTCTTACTTGTGTACACACTCTCACACACTGGTGAATACACACATACTCACACACTCACTTGTGCATACACGCACACTCAGACATTCAGACAGGCAGTCCCTGAGGTTTGAAGGTCCAGAGATAGACTTGGGGATCACCGATTCCTTTGTTCCTCTTTAACACACTCACATCGATGATTTGCCTCATTTAATTGGATTAGTGAGGACTAGTAGCTGACCCCGGATTGTTAAGGTTCAGGCTGTGAGTCCCTAAGTCTAATAGCGCCAATATCCTCATGAGGATTATTTCAGTAATTCATTGTAAATGGGTGAGAAACCCATGAATTATGTATGAAGCCCTGGGCGATTTACCACATCATCCCTGGCTTTGACTTCACTTTTGGAGTAGAGAGAGATGCGAGGATCGTCCCTGACTATTAGGGGATGGAACGAAAGGCTGTGAGCAGACACCAGGGGAATCCTTCTGGAAACTGAAGTTCCACGGACAGACGGGCAGGTGTCTTCTCTGACTGTGAACCGTCCTTCCGATGAGCAAGATGATTTTCACTTCACAGGTCCTCCAGGGAGGACCGCTGGAGTCGGCAGAGAGAGAGACCTTGGAATCCACGGAGGGGTTGCCGGGAGAACAGGTAAGGTCCACACCGGTACCCACCCCCCCAATCATATTTTAGAACTATGGGTTTATTATAGATCTACAAATAGACTTTAAATCCCGAATATGGGAAATGCCGAAAGTGCAGGCTACAGCTGGGGAGTGCTGGGGAGAGCGAGCGGGAGGGAGAGAAACCCTCCTGCAAGCCACTGTTAATGACACTTGGGAAGCATTAAATTATAAAAATATGCTTCAGCCTCTGGGTCCTCTCACCAGCAATAAAGCCGAATTTCTTCCTAACGGATAATAATAATAAATAAAAAAAAGAAAAACCCAGCCATCGAGGTTTACCTAGACAAACAGAAATCCTGGCTAATTAACTGCTGAGCCGTTTCTCCAGGGAGCAAATATTCCGGTGGCTTCTGACTGTTGCTGTCAAATATGTGAGTCATAGATGGGGGTAGGGGGACGGGGTGGGGGGATGGGGGTGGGGGATGGGGGTGGGGGGTATATATTTTATGTGATTGGCAACCATCTCAGATGAGCCAAAGAGAATATGAGATTAAAAGAGGAATCAGATTTTTCTTTCCCTAATTAATATTCCAGAGGGCAAAAGCAACTCGTGGTCCCCCCATCTACTTCTCCCGAGTGATAACGAGGCCTGATATAAGGGCAAGGAAACAGAGGGGGCACCTAAGAGAGAGGCACCCACCCTGGCTCTGCTTTGTGGTTCCTGCTGGCCGGATGTCACAAAGCTTCACACAACAGGTAAGACAGACACTGCCCACAGAGACAGCGCTCTTCTTACAAAAGACATCTAAAACATGGAGGCTAAAAATGTCACATGAGCCAAGCTGACCCGGGCCCAGAGCGGTCCAGAGCGTGACTTTAACCCCTTCAGCTCTCCCCTCTCACCCATAAACTCAAATGAGACCCTTCATACCACTCATGAAAGGAGGATCTTTGCTAAACAAAGAAACCAGCTTGTACAGGAAAAGACAAATTGAAACTTCATTTCCTTTGTAAACTCTGCTTACTCTTTGCACCTGGTTACAAATTACATCCTTTGGGTGAGGTAACTTCGCAAGACTCCAAACACATTAGCCTTGGCTGAGGCCCCTGGGGAATCTCTCTCTCTCTCTCTCTCTCTCTCTTAAGAAGCCCGCATTTATGTTTTAGGAGTACACTACAGTTTTCCTATGTCATTCGCCTTTTAAATGTCCCCCTGTGCATACTGTCTCGTTTCTCTGCTTAATAAACTGGGAAGCTTCACATCACTCTGACATACCCTGAAATTCTTTTCTGCCTCACTGTCCGGGACCAGGCCGTCAGCTGCGAGGTGGTCCCTAAGGTGGGAATTTCCTAGGCTTCTTGCAGCTGTGCTGGGCTGCGTCTCTCGGTCTCCATAGGCAACAGCAACAGTAATAAATCAAGGTAATAAAGCTCAAAGAGACATGGCCCGGCCAGGCAGCTCACAGGCGGCCATGGCTCGTGAGAACTCTTCATCCTTCTGAGAAAGGAAGGTGGGACTACCCACGTCAGCAGTCCAGAGCAGGAACCGTGGTGTAGAGAAGGCGCCACGAGGAAACCACATGACCCAGTTCAGGGGTGGGGACGGTGAGGCTGATTCTCAGTTGTCAACTTGATGACACCTGGGATGAACTAAAACCCAAGTGGCCGGGTACACAGGAGGAATTTTTTTTTTCTTTCTTAATTACATCATCTGAAGTGGGAGGAGCAACTTTTAATCTGGATCTTTTGAGACGGTGAGATCCACCTCTAATCTGGGCCTCACCTTCTGCGGGCAGCCTAGGTAAAGGACGCGAAGAAGGAGGCTTGCCCCCTGCCTGCTCACTCTCACTCTCACTGGTGTGTCCATTCCTTTACTGACAGCCCATTTCTCTAGAATTCCAGAGTGTACTGGAGACTAGATGAGACGTCAGCCTCATGGACTGAAGAACAACTGGGTTTTTTGGACCTTCCATGAGTGGACAGCCATTGTTGGATTAGCTAGACAACGGCCTCAGCCATTCCAATAAATCCCATATGTGTGTGCCTGTGTGTGTGAATGTGTGTATATATATGTATATGTATATGTATATGTATATGTATATGTATATGTATATATATGCATGTGCATGCATGTATGTGTATATATGTATATGTGTGTGTATATATGTATATGTGTGTGCATGTGTATGTATTTATATATGTATTTTTGTGTGCATGTGTGTGTATATATGTATATGTGTGTGCATGTGCGTGTACGTATATATGTATTTGTGTGTGTCTGCATGCACGCACGTGAATGAGACACAGAGATTCATCCTATCAGTCTGTTCCCCTAGAAAACCCTACATTCTGTGTTTGTGGAAGACGGACGTATTTCCCTCTCCTCCCGGGACCCTCCTGTGAATTCACTAACCACTTTCTGTCAGTTCACAACATTTAATGGGTGCCACATCGTAAAGCAGAGAGTCGACATGGGACCATCTGAAGTCAGCGCTCACAGATGAGAAGAGGGAAATGCAAATTGATGTATGGGCCTTTTGTTTTTTCTTTTTAAACCAAAAAGTATTTAAAACGCCAACCAGGGCCATTGATATCCTGTCACTAGTTGTCACTCATTCCGTACTGAGCAACAGGAGCCAGTTCCTCCTCAGATGAAACAGACTTCCCTGGGGACCTCTGTCCCACCCCCCACCCCCCACCCCCACCCCACCCCCGTCAGAAGCCTGCCTCCACACTGGAAACCTCAGTGAAGCAGGGAAGCGTGTGGTCCCAACCCAGAGAAGGCAGTGAGCTTGCAGAAGGACTTCCCACACAGGCCCTGCCTCCTGTTTCTGTTCCTGCAGGCAGCGACTCAAGGCGGTTTCACCTTCCCCGACTTCCTCCTATTCCCAAACAAGCCAGTGTTTCTCTTCTTGGCCTTGTTCCATTTGGACGATGTTAACCGACTCCCTCTCACTGAGAAGGATCTAGACTGCTTCCTCCTGTGCCCGCTTCTTCCATCAGAGATACTTACTCAGAGCCTTATAAATACAGCAACTGACCCATGGCCACACTGCGTGTGCATGCATGACTGGGCCCTATGTGTGCAACAGTTACACAGCCACACTGCATGTGCATGTATGACTGGGCCATGTGTGTGCCACAGTTACATAGCCATACTGTGTGTACATGCATGGTTAGGACATAAGTGTGCAACAGTTACACAGACAGGCTGTGTGTGCATGCATGACTGGGCCCTATGTGTGCAACAGTTACACATCCTCACTGTGTGTACATGTATGATTAGGTCATGTGTGTGCCACAGTTACATAGTTACGCTGTGTGCACATGCATGATTAGGACATAAGTGTGTAATAGTTACATAGCCACACTGTGTGCACATGCATGATTAGGACATAACTGTGCAGCAATTACACAGCTACGTTGTGTGTACATGCATGACCGGGCCATATATGTGTAACTGTTACACGTCTGACAAAGCTTTCTGGGCTTCTGGCATCTGAACTAGCCTCCTCTTCTTCTCTGGCTCATTGGCCACACACCAGGCTTGGCTCTTTTTGGCCTGAGGAACTCTGAGGTCCACGTAGGGTCTAGCATCTGGACCCGTGTGGCTGCCCCATTCCATACCATTCCCTCGTCCACACCAGCTGTATCCCCGCCCTATTTGGGGTTGCTACTTAAGACAGAACACGTGGGTTGCATCAACCCCCACCAAGCAGAAGTCCTTCTGGTGTCCCTGGCCATTTCAGGGACCTCATAGAGGACAAGGCAGGTGAGGCTTACACCATAGGACAAGCCAGGCCCTTCGAGGACGAATTTCCAAACTCGGCCAGGCCCTGTCACTCCGTCCAAGCCACTAACATCCCACTCCGATTACAGTTGAAAAGGAACTGATTACAACGACATGCGGATTGGCGCGAGCCATGGTCCCCTCCACGCTGTGTCTGCACACTTACTTTCACAGCACTGAAGCAGAAGGCGTGGAGCAGGGCTGCTGCCAGGACACTCCGGCCCACGCTGTACACGGCCGACGAGATCCCGGAAACGGCTGCAACACAGACACCAGCGCGGCTTACTGGATGAGCCCGTCTCAAAGCCAGCAGAGGTGGAAGCGGGGATAGGTCCGTGGCTTTCAGTATGCACTGCCTGTCTATGGGATCCATTCAAAGACACAGGCCACTGCTAGTGTAGGAAAGATTGTAACCGACGATCCATGGAATAACAGCACCAAGGATAAGACCTGTGTGCCATACCCAGGGACACTGGGGCCTTGTGTGTTTTGGGGGGAAATTTTTCAAGGCTTGTAGGAGTTCCTGCAACACACATACAATATGACAGACACAGGTGCATACTGACCTATTCCCATAATGATACATGCACATACTTAAATGCACATGTGCATGGGTGTGCGCACTCTCTCTCTCACACACACACATCTAAAGAATCGTCTGAAGGGCCTCACCCACTCCAAGTCAAGGGAAACCATCCCTTTCTTGTATCTTTGCTTATTCCTTTACTGAGCGGGCTGCTTCTGCCTCTATAAAACAGACTCCACAGGAAATCCAGGCTAAAGCGAGTTTGGACCGCAAGACAAAGCAAACCTTCCAGTGGGACCCTAACCTCTGTCCCTAGCACCACCAGACTTTGTCCAAACGTGAAACCCTTCCCAGGGGGAGCAGGTGCCAAGACTCACCGGAACCTCCGAAGAGCAGCATGTCGATTTGCTCCAGAAGGTACGTACAGAAGGTGTTGATCTGTGGGAAGAGCCCGAGGAGGGAGATCGCAGGGAAGCAACACAAAAATACTGGAAATGAACAGACGGAAGCAGCAGTGAGATGAGGGACGGACAATCATGGCCGCGTTGTGGGCGGAGCAATCATGGCCGCGTTGTGGGCGGAGCAATCATGGCCGCGTTGTGGGCGGAGCAATCATGGCCGCGTTGTGGGCGGAGCAATCATGGCCGCGTTGTGGGCGGGGCAACCATGGCTTTGTGGCTACAATACTGCCTTCTCTTTCAGATTTTCTATCTCATCCAGGAAAACTGAGTCAACTGGGCTCCTCTCCCTCAGCTGAGAAAAAAGTAGCAAGTGCGTTATTAGGTCTTGAGGGACCTAAGGAAGAGTGGATAGGGAGGGAGGGAGGTCGGAAGGGAGGAGGGAAGGAAGGAGGAGGGAGGAAGGGAGGCAGCACACAGCCTACAGCTCAGGACAGAATCAGAACTGGGGAGATGAGAGGAATTAGAAGACAGGGAACACTCCAGAAAGGTGTGCAAACAAGAGTATAAACTGAAGTTTGCAAAGGTAAAAAGGAGTCACACTTGTGTTAAAGATCCACAAAACCAAGACTAGAGCTTTCTGACCATGGAGACATGGGATGTTGCAGAGGCAGGACCGCACTGCCCTGGTCTAGTTTTAACAACCCCCCCCTCCCACACACACACCCCAAGACTGATTCATCGCGCGCGCGCGCGCGCCCAACCTATTTTTTATTAAATCAAACCTTTAAAACACATTCTCAGCAGATCCCCAGCTTCCACCAACCCCAACGCCATGAGCGCCATCCAGTAACATCGGAAACCCATGACAGTTTGCCGCATTTTTGCTGCGACTTGTCTGCCCCGGGGTCCTCACCGACATGCATGGATAAAACGAACCAAAACCAAAACCAACGCAGGTAGCTCCTGAGGACCGAGTCTCTTGCTCCACCTTTTGCACAGAAAGGGCACTCACACAGCAGCTGATTTAAAGCACAACCTTCCTCAGACACAATGAGCCAGACAGAAGTCACAATGACCTGTGCACACAGGTATGTGGGTTGTCCCAGAGGTTTTGTTGTGATAGCAGTTCCAGGAGACTTAGCTATAGAGCACAGGCTGACCACACCGTGTGTGCATGTGCGTGTGTCTGTGTGGGGGTGGCGTGTGCATGTGTATGTAAGGTATATGTGTACACACACGTGGAGGCCAGAGGTTGACCTCAGGTATGATCCTGCAGGAGCCACCTTGCCGTTTGTTGACACTGGGTCTCTCATCAACCTAGGACCAGCCTTGTTGGTGAGGTGCAAGGCAGCTGTACTCCCTGGAGTCTCCTGCTGCAGCTTCCACCACAGGTTGGCCCTGCCTCTTCTGAGACTGGATGCTGGGTCCCTGGGCGTGACAGAGACAACAATGATGTCTCTCCATCTCCCGGTGAAGAGACTCCACAAGGCAAAGGCGACCTGGAGTCACCCTTGTCTCTCCTACAAAGTCTGAAACCCCTCTCTGCACGCCTCCTGTGCTCCCTCCTCTTCTGGGTTATTCTTACGGTTTCAGCCCTTTCACACTCTGTGCGAAGCAGCGCATTGAATGCTCGCCCTCCTTACTCTCCGATCACTATGCTTCTGGATTTTCTTTTATCTGAGCCACAGATGTCATCTAGTCAGCTTGCGGGGCTATCTCTCACCGTTTTTACCTCTCACTGTTGAGCAGACACTAAGAATTGGAAAGTTCTAGGTCGAGAAATGTATTTCAGGAGGGAGTTAAGGAAGCCACATTCCCTGTCTCTCCTACACCGTGGAGGAGGAATTGACTTGGGGGGCGGGGCACCAAAAGGACGAAGTCCAGCGGCACATTTGGAGGCACGGGTCACTGCTAAACAAACACCTCAGTCTTCACACAAGCACAGCCCCCTTCTTTTTCAAGCCCCAATAAAGTCTCTGATTTTCCTGCTGCAGAAAGTGGGGTACACCAGGAACTCGGAGCGCTGGTTTTCTCATAGTAGCAAAATAAGAAGCGAGGGTGTGCAGAACCCACACATAAAAGCAATTTGTAAATGAATTGTGTCAGCCTTTGCCTCTCTCAAGTCTTTCTTCCTTCCGGCCCCTCTCTTCTTCCCTTTCCCTCTTCCTCTGTCCCCCTTTTATTCTGTTTCTTTTGGGGGAGGTTGTTTTGTTGTCTTTTAAAGATAGGATCTCAAGTAACTCAGACTGACCTCTAACTTTCTATTTCACCAACAGCAACTTTGAACTCCGGATCCTCCTGTGTCTACATGCCAAGTGCTGGGACCACAGGTCTGTGCCTTCGCACCCGGCACCCGCAAGTCTCCTTCCACAGTTATCTGTGGAATGTCCTTCTTAATGAAGCCAGCTCTGGGGGTCAAGGGAGCTGCCTCTGATTTATGAGGGGAAAGCGCTCCAAAGCCTCATTTATTCGTTAACTTGTGGAGTGCTTCCTGGCTACCTGCGCACTCCTCAGTCACCCCGCCCTGCCAAGGCTTATCTGGTGCCTGTGGTCTCCAGACACGAGCAGAGCACAGTGGTGAGAGGTCTGCTTTATCCCCAGTGAGAAGACAAGCTGGCCAAGGAGACGTGAGTCAGACGTGACAACGGAGGTAAAATATTGTCACACGGGTCGAGTGCTGTGAAGGGTGGCCAGACAATGGAAGGCGAGACCTAGGAAAATGAGCCACCAAGAAGAATGTGGTCAAGCACTCTAGACACAGCAGAACACCTCAGAGCCCGCAAGGAAGAGGGGGAACAGAAGTCAGGCTGGTGGGGGCTCTAGTTAGCCAACACATCCTTGTCCCTTTAAGAGACGGAACTAAAGTCATTGGTCCACATGGAGATCTGGGGGAAACATAGCCAAGAGGCACACGTGGGGAATGTGGAGATGCAGCAAGGGAAAGGCATCTTCTCACATCCCGTTACATGCCTTGCCTCTGACAACCAGCTCCTTGTGTGACCTTAAGCTACAGCCTCCAATCTGCTACTTGGAAAGAGAAACCAATTAACTTATTAAATTAAATGAAGATGCCAGGGATTATTCCAAGGTGTGTTTATATGTCCAGTCCTGACAGCTTCCCCAGTGCAGCTGGCTGGACCTTGTGGGGAAGATGGAAACTGTGGAGAAAGACCTAACGCCTTTCTCAGGTCATGTGATGGGCTTCAAACAGTGGTGAAGAGAGACCTGTCAGCAGGAGTGGCCGCTCGTTCTCACAGGAGGGCGCTGACCAATCCTGAATCCTGCTATGTCTCTGTTTCCTACTTGAACTTGAAGGTTTTCCAATACACGTTCTCCAGGCCTTCGGCTATAAACTGCTTAGTTCTTTCATGGATGTAACAGAAATGAAACCCTGGGTTTGCACACAAGGTGAACTTAGAGGAAGTGTATGTATGTGTGCATCTAGTGTATACATATATGTATTGTGAGTGTATATGTGTGCATAGTACATTTATATTTGCAGATGGGTTTGTATATCTAAGTATGTAAGTTTTCTGTGGTATATCTACATACATGTATCTCTGTGTATATATGTATGTATGTATGTATGTATGTGTGCATATCAGGAGTCTACATATGTGTGCAACTATGTGTATATGTGTAGTATGTATCTGTGTAAGTAAAGTCTGCTACAGATAGAGCAGGAAGAGAAACTGAAGGGGCTGTGAGAAAGGAGATCGGAGTCTCATCCCTACTCAGGTTTTCATCTGCATGGGACACAGAGAAAGTTCCTCACATGCCTGGGTACCTGCCCAAGACCACCGCAGAGACTCAGGGACCTGTCAGGGAGGCCAGAAGAAGGGTGACGATGTCTTAAGACTAGGGGCACTCATCAGGAAGTGGACGTCTTGACAGCAACGAGAGTCTAAGGGCAGTGACTTTGCCACTGTCTTTACAAGTCTGGGTGATCACAGTCTTCACAAGTTCAGAGGCAGGTAACCCCCTCAATGTCTTCACTAAAATGGCACAGAGCATGTGCCAACGAGTCCTTGGAGCTATGGATCATGGACGTCCTGGCAAGTGACAGCACTAAGTCCTGTTTGTTCTGGACCCTTTCCTATGATCACACATTGACTCACGAACTACTGAGTTATAAGGTGGGCCTCTTTTGCCCCGCCCCTTCTAGCACAATCTCGCTAAGTTAGTAAAGTGTGTTTGATAGTTATTATGGTCACCTTGGCAGGCTCCAGATAAGGCTCCAGGTGTGGCTGGGGGAGTTGTTTAGCCTCTGGGCATGTCTGTGGGTGGCTGTGCTGACTAGGTGAATGGTAGTAGGAAGACCCATTCCATAGGGCAGGGGTGGAGGGTTGGGGGTGGGGTTGGGGTTGGGGTGAGGGTGGGGGTGGGGGTGGGGTGGGGAGGGGTGGGGAGGGGTGGGGGATCCCAGATTGTAAAAGAAGGAGAGTGTGATCAAGTGCTCCATGCCCTGACCTCTCACTGTGACCTCTCACCATGACCTGTGACCTCTCACCATGATGATGCAAGCCAAAATCCATCCTTTCTCCCTTAAATTGTTTCTGTCAAGGTACTTTATTACAAGAATAACAGAGATAGAGAGAGAGAGAGCGAGAGAGAGAGCGAGAGAGAGAGAGAGAGAGAGAGAGAGAGAGAGAGAGAGAGCGAGAGCAGACAGAGGAGGAAACAGAGAGAGCAGGGACCCAAGTATAGCAGCACAAACTGGAAGTGACCAGAAACTGATGCCCATTCAAGCATGTGCCTGGAGCCGTGGAGAGGCCTGAGGCTGTCACCCTATGGCCAGCTCACCCCACGGGTATCCCTGCCAGCTTCAGATGCTACAGGGATACAACTTCCAGGTTATAAATGTCAAAGTCCTTTCACAGAACTCCATTGTTAGGGGCCAGAGAGACAGCCTGGTAGGGGAGGTACCATGAGGATGTGACTTTTACCCCCCCCACTCCACTCCCCCTCCTCAAGGACATAAAAGCCAAGAAGATTGGCAGTGAGTGCCTGAGATTCTAGTGTTCAGAGGTGGAGCTGGTTCTATGTTAGTGAGAGAGACTGTTTCAAAACACCAAGGTGGACAGTCCCACAAGAATGACAGCTGAGTTGTCAGCCTATGGTTTTCCCTCCCTCCCTCCCTCCCTCCCTCCCTCCCTCCCTCCCTCCCTCTCTCCCCAGCCCCACCCCCTCCCACCTTTGTTATATTGAGTTCAGAATTTTCTACAGCACTAATCAAGAGAAAAGTACTTAGCCCTTCACAGCAGTAATCACCTGTGCTGGCTTTTCCCAGTACGGATGAAAAAAGATATGGGGGAGACATACCTTCCCTTCCCAAGACTCCTCCCACGTCCCCCAAACTCACTCACCTATTAAGTGGTCCCTGACCGACTGCAGGGTCTCTGGCGTGAAGAGCTTCAGGCCATACACGGCGTAGCTGGGAGGGAGCCTGGCTTCCGCCCCTGCATCAAGCAGCAGAATAAGGGAGCACAGCAGACAGAAGTAGACGGGTCTGCTGTAGGCGATGATTTGGTTGTGACCCTAGAAAACAGACACCAAGTTCTGAGTTGCACCTTCTGTTTTGACTCCTTCGTGACATCCAAGAACTTACACCACATGATACAACTGACACCACCGGACCCATCCCCACCCCAACACCCATCCCCACCTTCAAAATACACAATAAACAGGGAGACACAAAAGCAGGCGCATAAACAATGCTCGGTGTTTATTTTCCCAAGCCAGACTGAGAATGTCGAAGAGAATGTCTCATGTCCAAGTACAACAAGATTTACCTAACACTTCTGTTCCCACCCAGAAAAAAATTTGTCTAATTCAATGCTTTCCCTGGGGCGGGGTCAGACCTCCTTCCTCCTCACTCCTTTCAGGGGACAGATTCCTCGAAACCTTTGTCACGTGCATCTGACTGGGGTTCCCCATCAACAGGAGACAGCATTAGGAATGGGGCTTCAATCCCCTCGTGGCTGGAAGCAGGGGACAGAGGAGAGGGCTGTCAGTCCTCCAGATGCAGAGAGAACAGTCGGCTCACACAGCGACCGTTTTGAGTAATCACGGGCATCACCTTTCATCTGAGAGGACCCGAGGCCGGTGCAACCCTTGTCTTTCACATCAAGGTAGAAAGGGAGACCCAACGCCACAGTTATCCTCTGACCTACATACATGTACCACAGTGTGAGCAAATGCACACTCACACACACACACTCGCACGCGCGCGTGCAAGTGGGAACACATGATGCACACGTGTGCAGTGATAATAAAACTTTGAATTATTTTAAAATAAGGAGGCGGGGTATTGTGTGCTACAGGCTTTCCAGAGCAAAAGCTGGCAAAACGACATCATCTTTGAAATCAGTGCACAATTCATGTGATTTGAGAGGCCAACAGCAGCGGGCCAGACGGTGTGCTTGGCAATTTATAAGTCACCGCGTGTGCACCGAGCAGAGGCAGAGGGGCATGGTCTCAGACAGGTGTTCTCAGTCACTGCCTTGACTGTGCCATATTTAGAAGTTTAAATTGCCACTGCTTCCAAAATAGAAACAGTCCTGTTCTGAGACCATCTTTCAACAGGACAATACCGGTGTCTGTCACAGAGACTGGCTGCCTTTGGTCCCGAGGCCAGGCTCGGTCTTTTAAAAAACATCATTGCACTAGTAGGGAATTTTCTTCAGCATCCAAGTAGGTCATGGATTAATAAGCACACGAGAATACTTCCTTTGCATTAAAAAATAATAAGACCAAAGCCAGAATGAAGTCTAAACAGCCTTACTATAATAAAGTAAACTTGACAAAATCAATTAGCTGGTATAAATAACTGTGTGGAGTATCAATACACAATACACACGCAGGGGAGAGATTGTCTCAAACTGACGAGGTTTACAAAACATAATTAAGCAGCTACTACTTGTTCTGGCTCGTTCTCTTATCGAACAGTTAGTGGGCTGGAGGGTCGCTCAGTCATTACAACGTTTGCCTTGTGAGCATGAGTCAGTGCAAGCCCCGGAACCAACATTGGGGTTGTGCCTACATTCCTAGAGCTGGGAAGGTGGAGACAGGCTGCCCGGGGTGGGGGGTGGGGGCGGTCGAGCACACACACATGCAGATACACATCGAATCCCATTATCTAGCAACTGGCCATCTCTGGCCTCAACTAATATGGAAAGCCCTCAATCATCTTTTGGAAGCTCTATCAGGGATACGAACATATCCTCTGTGATCTTAATTTACAAAACCAAACCCGGGGTCCTACAATGGGCTATCCCAGGCTACTGTGGCCATGCCTCCTGTGTTTGGGGTCCCAGAGCCATATGCAGGATGCTGCTTATTCCCAGGACACAAGCCACTCTATCCTTCCCAACTCCCCAGGTTTCTCACTAATGAAATCCGGTGCTCCCAGACTGCTGAGTGTCCCCCTGCATCCGAAGGCACCCCTCCCCTACAAGGGTTGATTTTTTAACTTTTCCATAGAAATTTTTTTTTCCTGCCTGCTCCACCAGGTGAAGTCTAATCATGGCCTCTGAATAATCCACTCAGCTCCCCCAGAGCGGTTTATAAGCACAGCTTCCACAGCGTGTCCCATGGCTCGGAGCATCCTCGAGGCTCCTGTCTGAATACTGACCTCGTGTGCCTGTGGGTTTCCCGCCAGCCCTGCCCCATCAGCCCTGCCCCATCAGCATTGCAGCAGACTGTTCACAAAGCAGTTTGGAAGACCCGGAAAGAAATGAGACGCCCTCAGGGAAGCCTGCCAACCGGGGGCTGAGTGACCACCTGCGAGCATTCTATACGCCAGGTAGCTCATGAATTGCAAAGCAGACTTCTCTCCTGATTCATTTTTGTTGGTTTTGTTGTTATTGTTGTTGTTTTTGGACCCAATGAATCACACCTTGATTAACACGATGAGGATTCTTGCCTGGCTCTTGTTTTGGAAAATTGCGCGGGGGGGGGGGGGGGGAGGGAGAAACGCCTCGGGGCCCTCCTCCTTCTCTTCCTTATTGGAGCTTCTAGAGACACCAGCTCAAACCAGCACTGAATAGACTTTGAAATTCCGGTAAGAAAATTGATGACTGAAATGGACACGGGGTAGGTGTCTGACTACAGTTCACCAGGACAGTAAGAGAAACCTGTGCTCCCTGCTCCCTGCGACATGCCTGCTCTCTGAGACATGCCTGTCCACATCCTGACATGGTAGCTTGATTTGTTCTCATAAGAATCAGACAGTATGACTCCAGCTCGGCACAGCAGTATGGAGGTCCCAGTACCTCAAATCTACCTGAAGCATGAGGCATGCCTGTCACCTTCTTCTCTTCATTGTCTTAGCATGCTTTGTATCACATCCCAAAGTGCATGCAGGGAAGGAATGGTTTATGTGTGAGAGTATGTGTGTGTGTGTGTGTGTGTATGCATGAGTGTCTGTGTGCACACATGCCTTTGTGTGCATCTCTGTGTAAATATGCCTTTGTATGCATGTGTGCACATATGTCTGTGTATGTGCACATCTTGTATGTGCACATGTGTGCACACATGTCTCTGTGTGTGTGCACAAGTGTGTAAATGTATACGTTTATCTGGGTGTGTACATGTGTGCAGAAGCCAAACTCTTGTGTGTCTTCTCAATCTTGCCTCCACTTTATTTTATCCAATAAAGGGCCTCTCAATGAACCTGGAGTTCTTCGACTGACTGTCCATACTGGCTGGCCAGTCAGCCACAGGGTCCTCCTGTCTTTGCACCCACGGTACTTGGACTGAACATTTGTGTGACCCTGAATGGCTTTTGCATGGGCTCCAGGGATCTGACTCTAGTCCTCGTGTCTGTGTGGCAGCCACTTTACTGACTGAGCTGTCTCCACAGCCCCAAGGGGAGGAATGTTTGCATGCCAGATAACAGCAGCAGCAAAGCAGCCACAGTAAGGGAAGAGGTACCAGGGAGAAGATGCTGGTGCAGCCGGGATGGGTTGGAGCAAGCCTCAGAGCACACACCTGCCCCGGTTTCTAAGGGGAATCCCAATACTACATCTTCATGCTGTAGTCACAATGCTGCTGGATGCTAGGATAAAAGATGTATCACAAGCAAACTGATTACAGGGAACAGAGGAATTTAACAGGACAGCATCTGCCAGTACATGGCCACCAATTTTCTAATCATGATGAGCTGGTTTAGATTAAAAATCAGTCCTAAACTCTGAATACAATTTTTTAAAAACTGCATAATAAAGGGAAGACAGCTTTCTCTCATTGGAGAGCTTCTTCAGGGTCCACAGTGGGGGCGGCAGAGGGGTTTGCTATGACAGAGGCAGGGAGGACAACTAAGCACAGAAGCATCAAAGCACATGGCTATGGCTGGACCCTGCAAAGTGGACCCTGCCCCACAGGACCCAAGGCCACCAATGGGTTGGTCTGGGTGAGCCCAGAGTCCCATATAAATTAGAATCCAGGTTATCAGGATAACAGGTAACCGGGCATCTGAACCCCAGGAGCAATAGCAAATGGGCTTCATACACAAGAGTTTCCATGCAGGGTCACAAATAAGAAAACCACAGTGGGGCCAGGCGGTGGTGGCGCACACCTTTAATCCTAGCACTTGGGAGGCAGAGGCAGGCGGATTTCTGAGTTCGAGGCCAGCTGGTCTACAGAGTGAGTTCCAGGACAGCCAGGGCTACACAGAGAAACCCTGTCTTGAAAAATCCAAAAAAAAAAAAAAAAATAAAAAGGAAGGAAGGAAGGAAGGAAGGAAGGAAAAAAGAAAGAAAGAAGAAAGAAAGAAAGAAAGAAAGAAAGAAAAGAAAAGAAAGAAAGAAAAGAAAACCACAGTGGGAAATGAACTCACACCTGATAGTGGGGGCATTTATCACAAAAGGACCAGTAAGTCTTGGTGAGGACATGGGGAGAGCACCCCCTTGTGGCCGATACATGGTACTGACATTAAGGAGCATGGTACCATCTCAAAAAAGTCCAAGCAGCCTAAAGCACTTGCCTTGCAAGCAGAGGACCTGTGTCTGAATCACACACAAAACAAAAGGTGGATATGTAGCAGGGGTGTTTGTAATCCCAGTGCTCTTTCAGGGAGATAAGCAGAAGACAGAAGAATCTGCAGAAGTTCACGGGTCAGCTACCCTGGCATATAGAGCAGAGGAAACACTACAGAGAGATCCTGCCTCAAATAGGGACTAACACCTACATGGTCCTCTGACCTTTACATACATGGTAGCGTGGCCTATGCACCTATGCAAGCATATGTAAGCATGAGGCAATCATATGTGCATGCACACATACACATACACATACACACATGCACGCACATGCTCACACCGCACTCACACACACAGAGTAGAAGCTGGAAAGAACATTCAGCAGTTAAGAACGTTTGCCAGAGGACCTGAGTTGGATTTCCAGCACCCGCATCAGTGCATGACCTCATACTGCATGACCTCACTTTCTATGGAACAGAACAAAGTCTGACAGACAACATGACCAGCGTGATGGGGGGCTCCTGAGCAGAGGAGGGGGACAGGGAGTGCTGGGACAAGGGTGCACAGAGTCAGGCATGTGAGGTCTATTACCCAGCACAGTGACGGTGGCTGTCATCAACCATGACAATGAATGTTCTTGAAAAACGGATGAAATTTATCGCACTGTAAGTATTCTCATCAGAAAAAAAGTATGTTGATATGATACACAAAAATAATTGACTTAATCACTACAGCATGTATACATGGCCAAATTATAACTTACCCCAAATATATACATACATACATATATACATATATATATACATATATGTATTTATATCATAGGAATTTTAAATATGAAGTTTATGACTACATACTAAGTGCTTGAGGAGCATTGCCAAGTGCCAGCCACTGCTCGAAGCAATTTGCATGCACTATTTAATGATTTACATTCAATCCCCACTGATATTATGTGCTCTTTTAGCACATAAGGAAACCTAGGCACATAGAGGACCACCATTATGCTCAGCATCCGATGGTCGAGTGGGTAATGGGAAACAAAGGCAAGGGGCAGAGGGCTGAGTCTGTGGACCATCCGATCAAGCTGTTGTGCCTTTTCTTATAAGAGCACCAGGGACAGAAGCGACCTATCACACAGGGTCCGCCCCATGCCTGAGCCCCACCCCCCTCCACCAATGCCAACGCACCATGCGCTTAGATCCAGCCAGAGCTTAGCGCCATGCACTCGGGAATCCATCCACCGCTTCTACTCCTGTATTCAAGATACAGACACAGATGCAAATTTGACCCCTCGTATAGACGCCGGCATCACCCCAGTTTTCAACGCAAGCAGATGGAACAGGATACTGGCCCGTGCTTAGGCACTTACGTGTATTGGTGAGGCGGGGTCAGGTTGGACGCTCTAAAACACAAACCAGAGGATGTGGGTTACCTCATGATCGCAAGGCTATGCTTGTGACAGTGTGCACGCACTGTCACACACACACACACACACACACACACACACACACACACACACGAGGATGGGTTCTTGCCTTGAGCAGGGAGTACTGGCAGCTGGCCATGACCAGGCAGAAAAGCAGGACCCACAAGTCTCTACAGAAGCCACGATTCAGAGTCAGAAAGCCCAGGAGGGAAACCAGAACGCTGAGCAGAACGGCTATCAAGTTCTCCTTCACATCTTCAGTTCTGCGCAAACACACAAGGAAGCATACAGTGAGACGCCCACGCCGCCATCAATGCGAGCCTTCCCATGCTCACTGACAGACAGGCACCGCCCTGAGCAGGGGCTGTGCTGTTCCAGCCCTGAACCGACACTCAGCACAGGTGCTGTGTTGGGCATCAGTTTATTCCTGTGCTGTTTAAACAAACTCCTTACTGCTACCCTAGGTGTTTGTTCTTGGAATAACCGAAACCTGATCCACGCCGACTTACTCCGCCACGTGCACCAGGCCTGGGAGGCAACCGGTGGTTACAACCGAAGTCTGGAATGTCTCAGAACCACACAGGCTCCTGTCAGCACTGACACCTGGGTAATCGTTTCCAGACTGATCATTTCCGGAGTCAGGGTTGGGTGCCCAGTTCCAGGAGCAGGAAGCTTCAGAGAGAGAAGTGACTCCCAGACAGCACAGGGAACCTAGCTGGAGGAGCTCGGCCATACGGCGTTTTGGGTTGATTCTGTTTTTGGAGTCCTCTACGTAAGATGGAAGATGCAGAGGAGACTCCTCCAGACATGAGGTCTTATCAGGACAGTGTGGAAGTGTAAAGGGGTATTTAGAGCAATGCCAAAGAGGGGCCTGAATTGAGTTAACCAATTAACATGAGATGGAGGGGTCTACCACAGGAAGGACCGTTTTGTTCCTTACAAGTGTTCTGTTGTCCCCGATAGAACATGAGCCCTGTGAAGGCAGACATGAAGTCTGTGGGGTTCCTGTGCTATGGTGTGGCAGGCAGATGTGCTTGTACAAGTGCGTGCGTGCACACACACACACACACACACACACACACACACACCTATAAAGAGATTTGTTATTCATAATCGAGGTTAACACAACCTATTCCTTGTTGCAGAAAAAATGTAGCATTTTCTTCTTAAAGCCTCATCGAGCTGAGTGCATTCATGAGCATTGCTAGTTACAGAATCGTCGTTTCCACTCCTACGAATGCCCCAGGGTAACATGGCATTGTTAGCAAAGCAGTTATAGCGTCGTTCCCTGACTGGGGGGCGTCCTGAAATTTACCGCTGTCATTTTGCAGGACTATCGTTTTTTCCGCATGTGATCACACCATTTAAGACACGGCTGTACTATTACCGTAACGAGCGGTCACTGCGGGACAGGCGGTAGCTCGGCGGCCCCGCCACTGCCCCACAGGCTGGCACCAAGCTCTGAACAGACCCTGCTGTGCAAGCATTAGAGATCCTACCATCCATTTTAAAACCAGTCCCCACCAGAGCCACAGCCTCTCTGAAAACCCTAATATTCTCCTCTGCACCTTCCGACAGGGGAGCCCACAGACAGGAAACCCCCAACCTAACCCCGTCTCCATCACCAGAGCAAACTTGAACGAACCTGCCTGCTTTGCCTACGGAGGCTCCATATCTCCAGCCACAAAGTGTTTTATTTAGGTGCAATAATGAGGGGGTAAAAGGAAGGGGTAAGCCAAGAGGGCAGCATCAATCAGTGAACGGAGGAGAGAAGCCGGCGTCTGGGCAGGGGACCGCTGAGCATCACACCCTGTTGGCTCCCCTCTCTCCCAGGGCCACAGTTGGTGGAGAAAAAGGCCTCCTGCTGCTGCTGAAACTGAAAGGGCCCTGATGAAACAGGGCAGGGCATGAGAGGACCAAAGCAGACTGTCCCCAGGCCAACCCACGCCCTCGCCCACAGTACTCCGTTGTCACTTCACCTGGCAACCGTAAAATTCAATGTCTAAGTCACTGGGGTTCACGGCCAAGTGGGTATGGGCTGGAGATATCCTGGGGAACCATAGCAAGCACCAAGGTGCGTTGTAGAAGCATGTGAGCAAGCTCGCCAAGAGTCCTCCCTTGTTTTTCGGCCACGCCTCCACATGCCTGACTGCTTACCTGTCCAGCAGCGCCAGCAAAGTGAGTCGGTCGTACCAGACTTTAATCCACTTCCCAGGGAAGATGATGAACTTGTAGAACTGCTCACGGTTAAACTTCCCTTGTGCTGAAGAGCGTGATGAGTCTTCCAGATCCTGACTGACCTGCTTCATACATCAGAAACAAAACAGACCAAAGGCAGAATGAGTGTCACACACACAAAAAAAATTCCTAGTCACAAAAACATCTCGGCGTTTAAAAACACAAGGGTTGGGATGGGTGTAGGGTTGGAGGGATGGCTCAGCGGTTAAAAGTGCTGTCTGTTCTTGCAGAGGATTCGGGTTCAGTTCTCAGCACTCACATGGAGGCTTACAACCATCTCTACCTCCAGATTCAGGGCTCTGACATACTCTGCAGGCTTCTTCATGGATGAGGTACACATAAATTTATGCAGGTGTCAACACACAGAGAACACACATGCACACACCCACACCACACACATGTGCATGCAAGCATGCACGAACACTTGCACACACAACACACACTCGCACACATGTAGGCACATAACACACACACAACACACATGCACATATAAGCACACACATACATACCACACAGAGGCACACACCACACATGCACACACAAGCATACATATACATACCACACACAGGCATACACACACCACACACATGTATACACACACACACAGAGGCACATGCAACAGACACACACACACACACACACACATACACACAATCTTTTAAAATACAAAGCCCAAAAGTAGAACTCAGTGGTGGAGAAACTGCCTAACATGCTTGAAACCCTGGGTTCAACACTACTACTGAAACAAGATATGAAGCAAAACCAGATTCCAAAACCAACATACTCTGTTTAAAAAGGCCAGTCTAGGAAAATAATAATGATTAAAATCACACAGGTTCCAATGAAGATGTGATCACCGAAACCCTGGCAGCGCTCACCACTGAAAACACTTCTGCTTGTTAGACAAGGCACTCCTGGGAAATAGTTATTGTGTAAGACAAGAGTCTAAGGAAATATTTTAAATGGTTTAATCTTTAACTTCTATTAAATATAACGCTGAAGTCAATATCCAACTTTTACCCAAAAGAGGCTTTCATTGGGGGTTCCGAGGTCACTGACAAAGTCTGCCCTAAAAGCAGAGCAAGGGGGAACAGTAGCTCATGAAGTGCTCGCTACCCAGGCATGAGATGCAAGTCTGCTCCCCAGAGCATCTGTAAAAAGCCAGTCGTGACCGTGTATGACTGTACCCCAGCACTGGGGAGGTGCAGATGGATGGCTGGGGCTGACACACCAGCCAGTTTAGATTTCTTGGTGAGCACCAGGCCACAGAAACCCTGCTTCAAAAACTAAAGGGGAGAGTGATTGACAAACTGCAGGGGACGTTGACCTGTGGCCTCTGCACATATGAGCATCCATGTGCACAAAAATGTGTGGGTGTGTGCTCATGTGTATGTGCACTTGAATGTGTGTGTACTCATGTGTGCATATGTGGGTATGAACTCACGTGTGTGTATGTGTGCACATGTGTGTGCACATGTATGTGCACTTGAATGGGTGTGTACTCATGTGTGCATATGTGGGTATGAACTCACGTGTGCGTGCGCACACGTGTGTGCACTTGAATGTGTGTAATCATGTGTGTGCATGTGTAAACTCACATGTATGTGAACTCACACATGTGTGCACCTGTGTGTACTCATGTGTGCATATGTGAATATGAACTCACATGTGTGTGCACACATGTGTGCACCTGTGTGTACTCATGTGTGCATATGTGAATATGAACTCACGTGTGTGCACACAGTGTGTGTGCACTTAAATGTGTGTGCACTTGTGTGTGTGTGTGTGTGTGCACGCGTGCGCACGCGCGCGCTAGTTCTTCAGAGTCTGGTGCATCTAGACAAACCTAAAGATGATGCAGGAAGTGGGGGAAGTGACCAACAATGAGGTCACCAGGGGGTGACCTGGTGAGGAACCAGAGTTTAGAACAGGAGACCAAGCAGAAGGTGGGGTGTCCACCAGCAGCCATCTCTACAATCTGGGACCCCAGCATTCAGATGAACTAAGTCCACCCTACATCAGCTCCCCCACCTAGGGGGCTGCACGAAAGGCTGCCTGCCACCAGCTGGGTGTGGGGTGGCAGGGACCTGAGGCTCTGAGGCTTCAGGACGATGAGTCTCCTCCTCCCATCTCTTCAGTTCTGCATCCCTCAGTCACACTCTGTGGATGCTCCAAATCCCTCAGAGAATTTACCTTAAAGCATCTCCGCAGAAACAAAAATACACTTTAATCTGGAAGAGTGGAGCTTTGATGTGTGGCTCAAAGAATTCACCCAGATCAAAGTCCAAAGCAAGAGAGACATAAAAAAATAAATAAAATAAAATAAAATTAAAGAAACCCACCACCATGAACAACCAAAAAAATCCCTTAAAAACAAAAATATGTCAGCCCATGCTAGCATGCACACGCACGCACCCACACCCGCACACCCTGGGTGAGTTTCGGAATTGTAATCCATAACTTTAAGGACAGTGACTGATATCCCAGAAGCTGGTATGTGTTCAGCATGGTCCAGATGCTCCTTCACAGACCCTCGCAGAGCCCTGGGCGAGAGCAGGTTCTACCTTCTTGGCAGCACCAAGATTAACTCGTTAACATGGCTCAAGGACCAGGAAGCGATCCTGAACATAAAGTACTGCTGCATACACAAGGCACAGGAAAGGAAAACCACTCTGTCCTTAGAACAATACTCAGGAGCTGCTGGGCAGGGGATAGAGCAGGACTGAGACTCTGAGAGGAGCCCGAGTCCTGAATCTGTTCAGTTTTACTGTACATGTAAGCATATCTGGCCTGCATGTATACCTCTGCGTCGCGTGCATGCCTGGTGCCTGTGGAACTTGAGGTAGGTGGCTGTAAGCTAGTACATGGTACTGGGAATCAAACCCAGGTCATCTGTAAGAAGAGCCAGCGCTAGTGACCACGGAGTCATCTTTCCATCCCTCATTTGATTTTAAAGTTAGCATACGGGTAACTCTAATGAGTATCTTTCTGGCATTTTCCAACAATGGATATTTTAATGATTCTCCTCTGGCTCATTTCCTCCTCCTTACCCTACTCTCTCTTCCTCTTTCATGTCCCACGGATCTTTTCACTAAACCCCAGTCCTTCCTCATATTCTGCTTGCCCCCTCACAGGGTGTAGTTTCATTATTTGCATGCATGTGAGTGCAGGTGTCAAGGGTGGCCAGAAGGGGGCAGCAAATGCTCAGGAGCTGGGGCCTTAGTAGGTTGTGAGCCGCCCAACATGGATGCTGGCCACCGAATGGGGTCCTTTGCAAGAGGAGGATGTGTTCTTGACTGCTCAGATGTCTCTCTAGCCCCTACTTTTAAAGAAACTTCTACAGTGAGTCCCACGATGACTCTACTAGTGTGCATGGCGCCAGCATTGAATACCAGCAAGTTTCTGGTGACAGCTGTTCTGTCTGGGGTGAGGTGGCATTTGCACTTCAGGGATATTGAATGCTTCTTAAAATATTTATTGGTTGTTTGTGTGTCTTCTTCTGAACACTGTCTTCCTTTTCCGTTAGCCACAGGGTGACAAATTTTCAAAACACGATATTAGAAGACTTCTTTGAGAGACTTTTCAGAGCCATCTTAAAACCAGATATAAAGTCATATTATTAAGTACTTTAGAAGATCTAGAAACTTTGACAGGAAGAAGACAAACATGGAAACTAAGAAACCTCATGAGGACTTGAGCTTACTCCATCTGTAACCCTCAGTACTCAGGCTGCACCTTCCAAGAGGCCTACCTGCTTAGAAGTCAACCCCAGGAATCCCTTCCCCCGAGAAGCCTGCCCTGCCTCCCTACTCCCTACGGTCCACACTGCAGTAGTCGTTCATAGGCAGGTCTGTCTCAGGGTCCAGCCCTCCATGGTACCGCTGCCAGGGAACCCTTGCTCTGGCTCCCTTGAGTCTCAGTAAAGCTTCCCTGGATGATGGAATGAACATCATGGAGGAATTTCTTAGTAAAATAACAGAAGGCTTGATGTTTTCCACTTGATGTCACCCAAATCAACAACAAAAAGCCAAATCAAATATTTAAGACTTCCAAATCAAATATTTAAGAATCTTGGCATGCTTAGTAAATAAATACAAGGTTATCATAATGTTTTTAAAAAGCAGATATCTTTTTAAACTACATAGGGGGAGGCAGAAGAGCCAACTATGCTCTTGAGGGGTGTGATGCATTCAAACAACCAAAGATCAATATGAATGGATTTCTATCGCACCTGGGAAAGGGACTGACTGATCAGTGGAACACAATGATGTCAGCAGAGGGTTACCTGCCATCGGCATGGTATTTTCTGTTATTCAGTAGACAGACCTGTAGTGATGTTTTATGGGAAACTCAGAGTGAGATCTGACTCTAGGAGACAGACCTTAAGATCTGCTGCTGGGGCTGGGAAGTGACTCGGTCAGTAAAATCTTCATCAAGGAAGCAGGAGGACATGAGTCTGATCCACAGAACCCACTTGGAAAAACAAGCAAACCACCCACGAGTGGTGCGCGTTTGTAATCCCAGCAATGAGGAGGCAGAGGTGGGTGGATCCTTGGAGTCTGCTGGCCTTCCAGACTTCCCTACCTGGAGAGTCCTAGAGTAATGGGACACAACGTCTCAAGAGAGGCAGCCAGTGATCCTGAGGATGACACCAAGGGTGACACCTGAGACTGTCCTCTAGACTCCTCTAACATGCATGCGTGCTTGCATACATATATGTACGTATGTGTGCCTGCATCCACACATACATGCCCTGACATGACACATATATGCATGCCTGTGCATGTGCGCACACACACACACACACACACACACACACACACACATTATTAAGAAGGCCCAGGGCTTCTTACAGCAGCCACTAACAGCAACATTGGTACACACGTACCCGTGGGGTTTCCGACTGCGTCCTCCGGGCCACCATGAGTAGCAGCTGTTGTTGAAGGGCGCTGACCGCAGGGTCCCCTGAGGATGGATCTGGACTTCCTGTAGTGGTGGTGCTGGAGGAGCTGAGAAGAATCTCTCTGAGAACAGGGAAAAACAGCCCTGTGGTGACCAGCTTGCATTAGGACACATCTATTTATTACCCAGAAATCCAAGGAGTCAGGGATACGCAGCAAAGGCAGGGACTGTCTGGTCCCGGTCCTTATGCTCTCAATAATAAGTTTAACATTCTGCGTGTGAGGCTGGCTACAGGTGCAAAGCCTACAGCCCTCGGCCCAGACACAGGTGGTGTTGGTGCCTGGCTACTTGGTGCTCAGCTCCGATTTCCTGTACATTAATGCGACTATGGCAACGGCTACAGGTAGACATGGAAATGCACAGACCGCAACCAGAAGAGGCAGTAATGAGAACCCGTGTAATGATGACATTAGTTGTGACTTTGGCGGGTTATAGAACTGCCTAAGAGTCAAACCTCTGGGTAGGTCTGAGAGGAAGTTTCGAGTTTGGGGTCACGGAGGCAGGCAGACCTACCCTGAACAGTGTGTGATCTTTAACATCTTGGGCTAAATAAAGGAAGAGGTGGGATGGCCACAACAGTCTCTGCTTCCTGACTGTGAATGCCCCCCCCCAGCCACATCCTCCTCACCATGATGAAGCGCACCCTCAAACTGTGAGACAGGGCAAGCCTTCCTTCCTCGAGTTGCTTTTGCTGGGTGTTTGATCACAGCAATGGGAAATGAACTACGACATTCTGCTGGATCCCGATCGACCCGACCTCACCCCCAGACATACCAAAGCAAGAGGATCCACTTACATAAAAGACGACATCTGTAGCAGCCAGATGGTCCTTGGAAAAGTGGCCTCTGTCAAACAGCTTAAGTCTCTATCTTAAATCATACATGGGTTGACAAGATTTATTGCAGCTCTTTGGATAACTGCAATACTCGTTCTTTTAGTTTTTAAATACTTTTATTTATATGTACATGCATGTATGTGTGTGTATGCTCACGTGCCTGTTTATGTGCACATGCACTGTGTGTGTGCAGTACCTACTGAGGTCAGAAGAGCATGTCTGATCCCCCAGAGCTACATGTAGTTGTGGATGGCCTGACATGGGTGCTGGGAACTATACGCAGATCCTTGGCAAGAGCAGTGACTGACTGATAAGCCATCTCTTCAGGACTCAGTCCTTGCTTTAGCTCAGAAAGCAAAAGCCGAGGCATACTCCATGCGGCTCCTCGGCAAGGTGCCTACAGGCTTTAGGAGACACCCACTGGCTGTTCGAAGGGAATTCCTACTAATATAGCCCCACTTTACCCAAATAGCTAAGACTGCATGCTAACCCAGGTGTGTCAGTGATGTGAGACTCTGTCCTTCCTTGGCCCTAGTCACAAGACTGGCCCCATCATCCATCATTGGTCTAGTCGGTACTTTGTCGCAGGATTTTCCCTGTCCAATTACATTAGCGCAGAGGAGGCCTGTGATTGGACAGGGAGAAGGGAGGCGGGGCTAAGAGTCGCAGAGACAGGGAGCGTCTCAGGAAAGAGGGAGAGAGGGAGGGAAGGAGAGAGGGAGAGAGGGAGGGAAGGAGGGAGAAAGGGAGAGGGAGAGGAAGAGGGAGAAAAGGAGAGGGAGGAAGAGGGAGAGGGATGGAGAGGGAGGAGAGGGAGGGAGAGAGAGAGAAGATGGCAGCGGATGTGAATCAGCGTGGCTATAACCAGCCACAGGTTGTTATATCATAAAGGTTAGAATATAGGAATAATTTGTCTAAGCTAGGTGGGCAGCTTTTATCATTATCAATTGGCTCTGAAATTATTGTACTGGCATCTTGCAGATTGTGGTTTTATTGATACATAAATCTGATTAGTTAATTAAGCTTTTAGAGTTTTAATTCTCCCAGGTAACTGGGTGACATGATGGCTGACCATGGGGTATGTTGCAGGGTAGCAAGAGGAACTTGGGGGAGGGGGATCCCACTGGAGAGTTGGTGGGCCGAGAGACCATGCACGTGAGATCATCCATCTGGAGCCCTGGGGCCCACCAGTTGCCAGCCCTAGTGCAGAAACGTGCTGGTTCAATTTTTTAAAAAAAGATTTATTATATGTAAGTACACTGTAGCTATCTTCAGATACTTCAGAAGGAGGAGTCAGATCTCATTACAGATGGTTGCTGGGATTTGAACTAAGGACCTCTGGAAGAGCAGTCAGTGCTCTTAATCTCTGAGCCATCTCTCCAGCCCGTTGTCCTGCAACAGTACTTGGCTTGGGACTGGATATAAAACACAGTTCTAAGGAGTCATCTAGGGATAGGGAAGTTTATGAACAAGCTTTTCTAATTCTTATAAATAATAAAATAATAAAATAGAAGCAATGACTGACTTCCTCTGGCTTTAAGACAATGACTAAGAAGCACTTTTAGTTACTAGCAGCCTCTCTGCACCATGAGATACAGATGGAGGATACAGAGCTGAGGGGTAAGCTAGGTCCTTGAACATAGAGAACACTAAGCCTCCGAATTAGTCCACCTTGGGCACAGCATACTCAGGGGCAACTTGTCTTCTCTGTGTGTACGTGTATTAATATGTGTGTACATGTATGTGTGCATGTGTGTACACACATGTGTGTTCGTGTGTACACGTATGTGTGCTCTTGCACATATTTACATGTGTGTGCATTCATGTGGGAGCAGAGGTCAACCTCGGGTGTTCTTCCTCAGGCGACATCCACCTTCATTATCTTATTAGTGGAGAAATCCCACATTTGCCTTCTGTATTGACAGTTCCGGGGAGAGGACTCAAGTCTCCAGTGCTTGGCAGGCACTGTAAGCCATCGTGCTGGAACGTCTTACTTTTGAGACAAGGTCCCTCACTTTTGACCTGAAACTTGGCAGTCCATCTTGGCTAGCTGGACAGCCCCATGGTCTACCATCCCCAGCTTTTCATGTCACTACACCCAGTTTTTCTACATGAATTTGGGGGTGGGATTCAGACTGCATTTATGGGCTAGCCATCTCCCCAGCCAAAATGTCTTACTTTCCAAGATAATATTTCCTCCTGTTTAGTCCATTCTGAGTTGCGTCTTCAGTAGCCTGCACTGCAGACTGTGTTAATAGAGGGAAGCGGTGTGTCAGCAATGTGATCTGACCTCTAACTTCTAAGCGATCTGACCTCTAACCTCTACTGCTCACTATACTCCCATAATCCTTCCCTTCTCATCTCCTGACTTCTGTGTTTATTTGATCACACTCACACACACACACACACACACACACACACACACACACGATTACTCTATACTTGTATGATGTAATTTATGACTAGGGATGATTCAATGAAGCCTTTCTTACAAAGAACCATGCTAGGTGCTGACCAGGTAAGACAGCATGACAGAACCCCAAAACTCCAAACCAGATTTCATGGTCTGGGAATGAAACTCGGTTCACCTGCAAGTGAACCACTGACCCATCTCTTACAGTTTGGATATCAAATAGGCTCCTCAAAGACTCGTGTGTCTGAACACTCGCTCTCCAGCAGGTGGCGCTGTTTTGCGGGGGGCGGGGTTGTGAAACCTTTGGGAGGTGGAGTCCCTGGGGATGGTGGACACTGAAGGTTACAGTCCAGGCCTTCTTGCGATCCAGTCTGCTTCCTGGCCTACTAGAATGTAAAGACCGCTTCGGTACCATCTTCCCTAACACGATGGACAGTTGGTTCTCTCTGATACCACGACTTGGAATCAATCCTCACCTGTCAACTCTCTGCTGTTAGGTCCTTGGTTGCAGCAGTGAGAACAGCCCACTCACACACTACGTTATTCTGAATGTCTGCCCCGTCGGGAGCACTCCCCTGGCTTATCATGCTTGCCACCGTATGGGACCACACCACATACGGGGAGCTGGAGGTACACCGACTGTCCTGCTGACTGCTGCAGGAGGTGCCTGCTGATGCTTCCTGCCAAGACGCAGGTCTCTAAGGAGGGGCCACTCTTGGGCTCGATTCTCACATATTAGCAAGCATGCTTCTAATTGCAAAATAACACGCCATAAACAGAAACGGATCTAAGCCGCTGCTGCACGGCCGACTACTCCTGCTTTCAGCACATGGTTTTGCCACCTTGGGTCTACACCTGTGAGAGAGGCGTTTCCTTCCTAGGGGTGTGGGAACTAGAACAGACTAGACAGAATGTCCTGATGGAGCCTCTACATCGGGCACAGGTAAGAGGTTCTGGTGTCTCTGTTGCCTCTTGATGGGGAACTTGGCCTGCGTCTCCCTGTTAGGTAGCAAGATGGCGGCCAGCCTGTCCGTAGATAAGGTCTTGGCTCCGACTGCAGTGGTGAAGAAGGCCCAGCAGCCACTCATCATTATCTAACAAAGACTCAAAAGACAGACCAGCTTCCCTCCCAAGGAGCCTCTTCCACTAGCTTTGGCTGGGTCCTTATCACAAGCACACAACTGTCACCTCTGCTGGCTCCTGGGCAGCCTGGAGAGACAAGTCTGTGATTAGCGAGACTGTACCTCAAATGGAGCTGCTCTTCCGGGGCCTCTCCTCCTCTAGGCTGTGGCGGCTGCTGCGGCTGCAGCATTCAAGGATCCTGAGACCAATGCTTTCTGCTGCACTAACGAGCGTTACACCCCAGGACTGTTGATGAGGGGTGTCAAGGGACATTCCCACCCCCTCTGAAACACCTGAAGGATGGAGAGAGCCCACTCTCTGGAATGACCTTCTCTTTTGTTTTTGTTTGTTTGTTTGTTTGCTTTTTGCTTTTTGTTTGGGTTTTTTCGAGACAGAGTTTCTCTGTGTAGACCTCGAACTCAGAAATCCGCCTGCCTCTGCCTCCCAAGTACTGAGATTAAAGGCATGCGCCACCACCGCCCGACTGGAATGACCTTCTCAGTGACACCACCAGGTCTCCATCGGCCTGAGACTCGATCAGGTCTCAGGTCAACTAGTCCTCCTCGGGATGATAGCAGGAGATCGAGCACTTGGAGAAGCATGGGGGTTGGGGGGATTGGTGGTGTAGGAGGTGACAAGACGATCCAGCCCTGGAAGGAAACAAAAAGGCTGAACCTGAGCTGGGCCCTGGTGGCTCCAACCTGGAATTCCAGCATTTGGGTGGCTGAGACAGGGGATAGCCAGAAGTCTGAGGCTAATCTGGGTCACATAGGATGAGACTCTGTTCCAAACAACTGGACTAGCATCTCTGCTGGACTGGGTGGGGCAGGGCTGGGTCTGGGGTAAACAGGGAGGGGTTAGAGTCCCTGTGTCCCACTGGCCCTAGCTCCCCTACCCATCTACAGAAGCTGCAAAAGGTCACAAAACAATCCAAGGGTGGAGCTGCTTTCTCCCAGTGACAGAGTATCACCGGAAGTTCCTCATCCTCACCAGATTTTAAAACAAGCATCTTCTGCCCCCTGGAGACTGTGTCTCTTCAGCCTGTCCTTCCTAAGGCTCCAGGCTCACTGTGGGGTGGTTGGGAAGGGCACAGGGAGGGATGTCTTAGGACAGAAGCTAGTGTAACAGGCTCACTGGCTGTGGAGGACACTAAAGGACAGCAGCCCGTGGGGGATGGGAGGGAGGCTTCTAACAGGGAGTGGACTTTGATGTGGGATCAACTCCCCTTCTGTAAGACAGCACAAATGAGGGGAAGTCTCTGAGAGGCAGCAGAAGGAAAGCAAGCGGGTGGAGAATGCCCTCGTGTGGCAGCCAGGGGTGTGTGCAGCCACAAGGCCTCTCAGCTTCCACTTGGAATTTCATTCCTGGGACTCTGGGCCTCTTAACCTTGTGTCTGAAGCCCCAGGATGAAGACCACTACAGGAGGAGGTGAAGAGATCAACAAAGACTGAGGAACCAGAGAGGGCGCAGGAGAAACCACAGGAAGGCCCGCGCCAGGACCATCACCCGGCCCTCTGTGTGATCAAAGCCAGCAAGAATTTTCAAGTCTCTAACTCTGATGCGGCAAACACATCTCTCTCCTTCAAATCAACAGCGACACAGCTCTTTGCCTGAGGATGAATATCCCCAGTGAGAGCGGAAGTGTGCCTCTAAAAGTGCAGTTGATGGCGTTCACTGAGGAGCCCCACACCTCCCTGCTCTGTCCCCACCCCTGCCCTTCCAAAATCAGGGTCTTTACTTCCTTGGAAGAAAGCAAGAATCCGATGATCATTTCTGGAATGCCTCTGTCTGCTTCTCTTCTCTGGGAGCCAGGTGCTGCTCCCTTAACCACTGTGGCTGTGGTCTGAGAGATGCCTCAGTTGACACAGCATTTGCCACACAAGCACAAGAACCTGAGTGTGAGTCCCAGAATCCACAAACAAACGTCAGGTGTGGTGTGGCGCTCTTGTAACCCCAGCACTCGGGAGGCGAGGGAAACTGGATCCGTGGCACACACTGGCCAGCAAGCCTAGCCTACTCCATGAGGCTCAGGACTCAGTGGGAAGCCCTGTCTCAAAAAAAGAAATACAGTGGGTACCCCCTGACGGATGACGTGAGAGCAGTGTTAACGTCAGGGTGTGGGTCTTTCAAAGGAGAACACCAACATATTACTTGGAAAATTTGTAGACAAAAATAGAAATCTTCATTGAGTAAAGAACAAAAGCCCTTACTCTGGTTTGGTAGTGCATGAGTATCAGCCCAGAAACAGGAAACAGAGGCAGGAGGAATCAAGGTTCAAGACCATCCTGGGCTGCGTGTCTCAAAAATCAAACAAACCAAACAACAACAACAAAAAATCAAAGGCTCAGTCAATGAAGTCCTTGTCCTGCAAGTTTGAGAACCCGGGGTGTTGGTCCCCAGGACCCACACGGTAAAGTACAGTGATGTGAGTTTGTAATCCCAGCCCTGAGGAGGCAAGACAGGTGTGTGTTCCCGGGACGCACTAGCCAGCCTGGCCTGCTAGGAGAACTCCAGGCCAACGAGAAACTATCTCAAATGATATGTGAAGTTCTCTTCTGGCTTAAACACGCACAAGCACATGTGTGCATGTATGTATGTATGCACATACACACACACACACAGCAGGGTGGAGAGAGGGATTTTAGTCACAAGGCCTGCGAAGGAGCAGTGGATGTCTGACGTGCAGTGAGAATCATCTCAACCCTGAACATCTGTTAACTCTCCAGGCAACTTCTTCCACTTCCTGGGCTGATGACCTACGTCCAGATTGGTTTTCAGGCTGATCAGCTCACTTTGGGCTCTGAACTAGTAAATCGGTCCTGCGTTCTGGTCAGTTAAACACGACACGGATTTATGGTCAGGCAGCATTTCCCAGCAGCCCCTGGAAATGCTGCGATTCAGGTTTCTGGGGAAGCGGAGAACGATCAGATATCCTTCCCAAAGGCGCCTGCTTGAAGAACAGCTAGCGTGTGACTTAGGGTGCTCTGTGAGCCTCTGTGGCGGGGCGGGGGTGTGGGGGGTGTGGGTGGGGGAGCAGGGAGGGGCTGCTGGTCTCACAGTGTTTGGGGGGCCAGGAAGGGAAATGAACTTCCTCTCTCAGCTTCCTCCAGGAATCCCTAAAGAGACATGGAAGTCACATGGCTCACAGGTCCCCATTCAGAGCAGAGCATCTGGGACATAAAACAGTTCCGTGAGGACCAGGCCTCACAATGGCTGAGAGAGTCACCTTCCTGCCAGTAATGGGATTCAGCAGTTTTACAAGCTAGTTGGAGATGCTCCCAGCCACTGAGGTCACCTTAGAGGGGAAGAGCTGTTTTCCTCCCAGTACCTTCTATGGTGACTAGCTTTTGGAGCCCTAACCAGGCTCCCTTTCATTCTCAAAGTCAACATTTGTGTTTGCAGTGGGTGGAGGATTCAGAACTTAACAGCCTTAAGAGTTAGAGACCGAATATCAAGTACACACCAAAGCTGCCCTAGGTGCCAAGGTGTTGTATCACAGGCTGCTAGGGGAACACCATGCTCTTAGATGCCCACTTCACAAACAGGTAAAGTGCACCTGCTGAGAACAGGCTTCCTCCTGGTCAGATGCCAGGACAAATGCCAGGGGTGACGACCAGGATAAGCAACCATGAACTTTGTCTTCCTTTTCTAGGTAGAAGAAACCTGACACGGTGGAGTGCCCTCCACAGAGGGCACTGTCCTGAATGCTGTTCAAGGGTGTGCATGCATGTGTGCATGTGTGTACATGTGCGCACGTTCATGTGTGCATACATGTATGTACATGTGCAGACATTCCCATGTGTATACATGTGTGTGCATCTGTGTGCACATGTGTGTGTTCATAAGTGTATACATGTGTGCATGTCTGTGCGTACACATGTGTGCGTGAGTGTGCATTTGCATGTATATGCATGTGTGTGTGCATGTGTATACAATTATATATAAATGTGTGCGCATTTGCATGTGTATACATGTGTGTGTATGTGCATGTATGTATGCATGTGTGGAAAGTAAGTATATTTATTCAGAAGAAACAAAAGCAAAGCTCATGAATTTACTCTAGGATAAAATAAGAGGCTTTTGTTTGTTCTTAATTTAGCGTAAGAACATGTCACTCTGCCTCTGGGAAGAGGATGTGGCAGTTCCCAGTCCTGTGTCTTCCTGCCATTGAAGGCGCCATCTGAGAAAGTCTCTTGCTGTCCTAGATGACACTCACAAACTGCAGTCATGGCATGTGCTAAGGCAAGAGTTGGGTGGTGGACGCACGCCTTTCCTTTCAAGTGCCTGTTTGCTCAGGCATCCTGCTTGTCTGGCTAGGGAAGCCCACCTCCATTGGTGCACACGCTGGTACCTGAGACTGGAGGAGGTAAACGCAGACTCTGTCCCTGCAGGACTGGGTTTGAGTAGAGTGGGAAGGACAGGGTGGTGGGGCGGAAAGACCTCCAGGCACTGACATTTTTGATCAGGTAAAAATTAGTGATAGGGGTCATAGCATCAACCAGAGAACATTCCAGAGGTGGCTACATGACAAGAAAAAAGGTGTCCTTCCTTTTAGGCTCCCTGAAAATTCACCAACGCACTTGTGGGAAAAAAAACCTCAGGACTCCAGAAGCATGAGACCACAGGAATTAGATTTTGTTTTGTTTGAGACCAGGTCTCATGTAGCTCAGGCTGGCCAAATGTAGCTCAGGCTATCCTCGGCATTTCTCTGCAGCTAAGGTTAGCCTTTGATTTCAGATCCTCTCGCCTCTACTACCACCCAACGGCCAGGATTATAGGATTACAGGATCACACCATGCTTTGTTTATATAGGTACTGAAGATAATGGAGGACTTCAGTCTTATCAGTGGAGTCACACGCCCAGCTTCTTAAAGCACCATTTATATGTCTATGTGGGAAGCCCACGGCATGCCAATTACACCACAATAGTCCCTGTAATTCTTCAAACACACATGCAGTTCTAATGCACTCCACCTAACAAATTTACCTCCACATTTACAGCAAGCAATGGAGGCTCACCCATTCAGATGCCGACCATACAGAGTCTCTTCGTCCGGGGAACCTCAGACCTACTTCACAGCTGGTGAGCTAAACAGCTGGCGTTGTGCACGTCGGCCCCCACTGTCCAGCTGTGCAAGCTGCTTCAGTACCAATGGAACTCACACAACTAGGAACTAGTCGCTGCTCAACACATTTTCAATGAAACAGAAAAGACACCTAGGCCATCTACCTGTAGTGCAGCCTATAAACAAGAAGTCCCGCATTTCCAGTGTGCCCTGAGGTAGATGCTGCTCTGTCCTCTGCAGAGCTGAGCTCTGAAGCTGCCGGGCTCAGATTCCCTCATACAGGTCTCTCCCCGTCTCCACCTACACATCATACTCATCTTCCACAAGGGTCACAGTCACAAAATGGTTCTGCTGGGTTTTCTATAATGCCATATTTACAATTCACACACAACTCTGCCCAGACTGCCACCCCCAAGCTCCGCACTCTCCTCAGGGGGAGCCTGTGGATCCCAGGACTGTCCAGGATCCCAGACCCACAGGTGAAGCCCACTCACCTGGCATGAGACACACAGTCGGGGTTCGAGGGTGGATGCTGAGAGGAGCCTTCTTTCTGATGTCCAGACTTTAAGTAACAGGATCTGACTTCCCCTGCGAAATCACGAGATTTGAGCAGAGAATATCACCCATCTGTGAGGCACAGGCTCATTTCCACTGTCTTCAAGTTAAAGGCAGCCCCGTCAGGCTGTTTGCAGAGTGACTGGATTTGTTTTATTCTACCTGACACTTTATTTAGCAAAGGAGAATGACATTTAAAGAAAACTACTAAGGAGCAGAGGCTGAGGGAAAGACCATCCAGAGACTGCCCCACCTGGGATCCATCCCATATACAGTTACCAAACCCGACACTATTGTGGATACCAACAAGTGCTTGCTGACAGAAGCCTGATAGAGCTGTCTCCTGAGAGACTTGGGCCAGTGCCCGACAAATACTGAGGGGGATGCTCTCAGCCAACCATTGGACTGAGCACAGAGTCTCCAATGGGGGAGCTAGAGAAAGGGTCCAAGGAGCTGAAGGGGTTTGCAGCCCCATAGGAGGAACAACAATACTAACCAACCAGTACCCCCAGATCTCCCAGGGACTAAACCAACCAGAGTCCATATGGAGTGACCCATGGCTCCAGATGCATATACAGCAGAGGATGGCCTTGTTGGACATCAAAGGGAGGAGAGGCCCTTGGTCTTGAGAAGGCTAGATGCCCCAGTATAGGGGAATGCCAGGACAGGGAAGCTGGAATGGGTGGGTTGGTGAGCAGGGGGAGGAGGGGGAGGGTTAGGGGATTTTCTGTGTGTGTGTGTGGGGGGAGACCAGGAAAGTGGACAACATTTGAAATGTAATATATCTAATTTAAAAGAAAAAGAAAAGAAAGCCACTAAGAAAATGATCTGCCTGTTTACCTGGTGACCCCTATGGCGGCCACTTGTCACCGCGGTTGATCTACTTCCCTACTTATCGGTATTGTTCTGTCAGATCCTCAATTCACCTTTGTTTCCTGCTTTTCTTTATTTTTTTCTTTTCTTTTTCTCTCCCTGTGGTGTCTAAACTGGCATTCACCTATTAATCCTCCTGCCTCAGCCTTCTGCTGGGATTCCAGGCATGAGCTACTACAACTACTATTTTCTCAGGTAGCAGAGGCTGGCCTTGAACTTCTAATCATCCTGCCAGGGCCCTTAAACAATGGGATTATAGGTTCAGTTAAGTGGCTCTGGGAATCTAACCTAGTAAAAGGAGGCTCATTAGGCATGCAGTTTAGCTGGAGGTCAGAGTCCAGGCTGCCTCAGAGAAGATGAGCAAGTGTGGTCTTGACTGGCTGTCAGGTTGGCCAGGAGGAAAAAGAAGGGTGGAGTTTATTTGCAAGGTTAAACTAGCTCTGCTAGAGGATCTGGGGTACGGAGGTGTGAAAATCAGCTCCTGTCCTAATGCAATCTCCTAGTCCCTAAGGACACCTTCCCCTGGGGCCCAGGAAATGCAATTAACGCCCTGATAGAGTTATACTGGCTGGTTTTGTGTGTCAACTTGACACAGGTTGGAGTTATCACAGAGAAAGGAGCTTCAGTTAAGGAAGTGACTCCAGAGACAGCTGTGGGGCATTTTCTCAATTAGTGATCAAGGTGGGGTAGGGCCCCTTGTGGGTGGAGCCATCTCTGGGCTGGTATTCTTGGGAGAATAAGAGAGCAGGCTGAGCAAGCCTGGGGAAACAAGCCAGTAAGAAACATCCCTCTATGGCCTCTGCATCCTGACCTGTTTGAGTTCCAGTCCTGACCTCCTTTGGCGATAAAAAGCAATTTGTAACTGTAAGCTGAATAAACCCTTTCCTCCCCAACTTGCTTCTTGGTCATGGTGTTTGTGCAGGAATAGAAACCCTGACTACGACAGGAGGCAAACACTAAGTATCCCTCAGCAAACTGAAGTCAAGGCCTGGTCTCAACCTCCAGGATTAATTTTGTTTTCTGGAGTGTGTGTGTGTGTGTGTGTGTGTGTGTGTGTTACACATGGTAGGCACATGGTCTAACACTGAACTATATCCCCAGCCTCTGACCTTCTGCTAACAGAAAGGTTATTCTTAGCTCTGCAGACACACAAGATAATGAGCTAGAAAAGGTCACAGAAGTCAGAATCCTCCTGTACACTCAGTAACTGACAATGGACCAGAGCCACACAGACAGGCAGACAGAGAGACAGACAGACAGACAGACAGCAGAGGCTTTCTCACAGGTAGGTCCTAGCTTCTCATTTCCAGTTTGTATATATTTGTGTTTATGTTGTTGTGAGGATATATAAAGACATAGAAACTGGAAAGGGCCCAGGAGAGAAAGAAAAAGAGGCATGGAGGGAGTGGGGGAGGGTAATGGAGCACCGGGGATTTTAAAATGGAAGGAGAATACTGTGATGGAAGGATTCACACAGGATGGGGTCAGGAAGATGAACGAGAGCTGACCCGAACTGAACCACTGTCAAAACCCCACAAGGAAACCTGCTACTTTAAATCCTGATCGAAACACACTTAAAAAGATCTAAAAGGAGTTTAGCCAAGGCCCATCCCTGAACAATCGGCGCCCGTGTTCCTTGCCTTAGGGACTCTGACTCTAGCATTTGGTTGGTGATTCCTCATGTAATGACTCTAAATCACTTTTATATGAAGTTACCAGGAAAACCTATGAGGATCAGATGTCTAACAAATATCTAATAAATATTTCCTGGGCACTGGGCCCGTGTCCTGCTGAAATCTCCCCTTGGGAGGGAAAATATCATTGGTAGATTATTGCAAGACAAGCAATAACTACGGTAACGGTAAAGACGGAAGTAAAGGAATGGGTGTTAAGGAAGCAAAAAACTGAGACCAGAGATGAGGCTCACTGGGTAGAGAGTGTGAAAAGCACACACACAGCCCTGGTTTCCGTCCCCAGGACCACATAAACCAAGTGCGCGCGCACGCGCACACACACACACCCAGGAGGGCTGGGGCACCAGAAAGTTCAGAATCATTCTGAGCTGTACGATTAGTTGGAAGCTTGCCTAAGCTACATAAAACCTTACATCAGGAAAATAAATGAAGAATAAAGTTTAGAAAGAACAAAAGTCCTATGCACCTGGTTAAATCTGAAGTTTACCCTGACAATTCTCCTTGGAGATAAGGCATAAAGGGTGAGTTACACGCTGTCGTTGCAGTGAGCATAGCACACGCCGGGCAGGAAGGAGAGAAACCTCTCAAGCATATGACAAAGCAATCCCAGGACTGTCTGCCTGGTACAATATCTAACACTTGAGCACGGACCAAGCCCGGAGACAGCCACAGCTGTCCTGCTTCTTGCTCTCTAGGAGTTAAGACTCACCATGCTCATCGATGAACACGTGCATAGCGTCCAGGGACATCTCCTCCTGCACAGACGTTTCTGGCCCGCTGATGACCTGCAGCACTGAGCTGTCTTGTTGGGAAGTCACTCGATAGATGATGTGCCTTTGCCGGCTGCCCTGGAAACTTAAACACACATGGACGCTTTAAGGATGGCTCGTGGGTAGTTTTACGTCAACTTGACACAAGCTAGAGTCGTCAGAGAGATCTCAACTGAGGAAACCTCATGCGGCCTCCCAGAGATCTGGCTGCAGGCGAGCCCGTGGGGCATTTTCTTAATTAGGGACTGATGGGGAAGGGCTGGCGGTCCTGGGTTCTCTAAGATATCAGGCTGAGCTAGAGCAAGCCCTGAGGAGGAAGCCAGTAAGCAGGACCCTGCTGTGGCTTCTGCATCAGCTCCAGCCTCTGGGATCCTGCTCTGACTCCCTATGATGATGAAGTATTATATGCAACAGGAATGAAATGAACCCTTTCCTCTCCAAGTGGATTCTTGGTTGGTCATGGTGTTTATCCTAACTGTAGTGACAGACACTGAGGGGCTGGGAAGATGGCTCAGAGGTAATGTGCTCACCATGGAAGTGTGAAAACCTATGTCGAGATCCCTAGGACTCATGTGAACCAAAGCCAAGCACTGAGGGGCATTCCAGGGGTGGAGACAGGGGGATCCCTGTGCTGTGGTCAGCCTGTGTAGCTAAAGCAGTAAGTTCTAAGTTCAGTGAGAGATGGAGAGCTGCTGAGAAAACATCCGATATATCTGATCTACACACACACACACACACACACACACACACACACACCAGTAGGACTTCTCTGTTGCAATAAGTCTCCACCCCAAATAAGCCCTGGCAGCTCAATTAATATGAATACAAGCTGTGCGCCTAGATTGGGCAGAGCTACCACTACACTGCCATCTTCCCCATTGTAAGACCCCAAAGAAAAAACGGGGGTACCCCAGCACCCCATGCCTCAGAAACCGGCACCCCATTACTCACGAGAAACAGACCTGATGCAATTTGCAAGAGGGATTTTAATTTCCAGAGCTCTGGGGGTCACAGTCTCACCATGGGGGGTAAAAGAAGTGAGCCGCGTGGGCAGACGTGGATTGGCTTTTTATAGGCTTATAACAGAACCCGCCTACCACAAGCTTCTAAGCCAATCAGTTCAAACCATCCGAACCCGTGCTCTCTGAGAACCTATCCGCCTCCCACAGAGGCCAGAAGAACTAGTTATGTCATTTCCACTTAGGTGGCCGCCACACACAGGGTTGCGTCCACCCTCCCCCACTGGCAATAGGGGGACCTATTTGTGCCTCCAGACAGGTGCTCCGCAGCCCCCGCGGTGATTCTGCCAGTCCCCAGCCGCGCTTGTCCTTGCCACAGCTGCTCTGCGGAGGCGAGATGGGGAAAAAACGCCAGGGACACTCCCAGAGGCTCGCGGCCGGACCCTGGAGGCAGGCGCGACGTGTGCATACTTCCAGGCCAACAAAGAGTGGACTGAACCCCCGCTCCTTTGGGGTCACCCAAGACTCAGGCACAGGGGATTCCTAGCTTGCAACCTTATCCTTTCACCATCTATGAGATCTCATAACTTGTGGTTTCTCCAGGCCACGGGCTTGGGCTCAGCTTTCCTTCCACCTCCTCCATTGTGCTCTCTTCCTCTCCCTCTCTCTCCAGTCCCTCTATCTCTCCCTCCCTCCCCCTGCCCCCCTCTTCTTCTCTCTCCCAACTTTTACCTTCCCTCCATCTGCTCAAAGACCTGGCTCTAGCCTTTATTTTACAAATTAAGGTGGGAAGAAGGTTTACAGGAAATCACCAGAGTGTGGACACTTTCTTTACTCAAAGCTCCTCCCAAGAGAACAGAATTAGCATCAAATTACAAACAGCCCTGGGGCTATCTGCAAGACTTCTCTAACCTTCCCCAAAGCAGGACAATAAGTGACCAAATCCTCCTTACAGTGCTGCGGTCTTGGCAGGCTGTGTGAACACCGGGCTGGCATTTGCAGGGTCTTGGCTTGGCAAGTCTGGTTTTCCTGGCTTGGGATCTCGTCCACTGGTTTTTTCATTCTCCACAGCTTCCTCCTTGGTCCCTGGGGAGGCATGACCTGGAAGATACGACTTATGTTGATAATGAGGACAATCCGTCCAATCCTTCCAAGTGCTCCCGGAGTAAACTAGCAGCCCTGAAATGAAAAGAATGAAGACTTGGGCCTGGCGGCCAGGCCAATTATCCCAGCTCTTGGCAGGCTGAGACAGGAGGGCAGCTGTGAGTTCCAGCCCAGCAGGGTCTACAGAGTGAGACTCTGCCTCCAAATAAAGCAAATAACCAAACTCCAAACAATCTGGGTGGAGCAGCGCACACTGGAGGCCGAGGCAGGAGGAGCCCCAGGAGTTTGAGTCTAGCCTGGCCTATATAGTGAGATTGTGCGACATATGACAAAGAGAGAAAAGGGGGAAGGGGAGGAAGGGAGGAAGGGAGGAAGGGCAGGTTTCTTGATAGATGTTTCTTTTGCTAAGTATGAAAGTCTATAAATATATTTGAAACACAAGACACATATGTCTCAAACATGAGACGAGTTGCTCAGGCATCTGCTCAACCAAGGGATTCAGAGACTCTGTTGGCTTGACCGGGAGACTCAGTGATGTCTACTACCACAGCTGTTGGAATTCCCACATGCATACAGGACAGGCTTCTAACACACAAACGCTCAGACTGAAGAAGAGAAGACTATTGTAGAGTATATTCCTGATCCATGGACCTTGTTAAAATCTCACCAGCATTGTGAGTCCCCTCACTCTCTCCATCTTCTAGCTGAAGGCAGGATGCTCGCCCTGGGAAGGCAGACGCTTGCTGATCACTGACTTAGAGCTTCTGGCTTAACTCACTGAAGGCACAACACCTGCCCTCGCCCTTTGCTGGGATTACCTCAGAGTGAAAAAACAGTCAGGAATCAGTAGGTACAGATGGGAGGGAAGGGCTTGTTTAAAACCTCCTTTAGACAGTGGCCTAGACTAAGGGTCTTGGCTTATGCTGCTATGCAAAATGAAGAGCTTTCCTGGCTTCTGTGTGGACACAGAGGTCAAAAGTGTCACTATCAGGGACAGGGCTGATATGGAGAGATGGCTCAATGGTTAAGAGCACTGACTGCTCTTCCAGAGGTCCTGAGTTCAATTCCCAGCAACCACATGGTGGCTCACAACCATCTGTAATGGGATCCAATGCCTTCTTCTTGTGTGTCTGAAGATAGTGACGGTGTGCTCACATACATAAAATAAATCTTTTTTAAAAAGTGTCACTGTTTTCAGTGAAAATGGCCAGCCCTGTAGGGTCTCAGCCTGGATTTGAAAACAGGAACCAAAGGTTTGAAACTACAAGCACTGTCAAGACACCGTGCTGAGGGGAAAGGGAGATAAGGTGGATGCGGTGCTTCTGTGCAAGCATGGGGAGCTCAGTTTGACCCCAGAACCCAACAACAACAACAACAACAACAACAAAAGCCAAGCATGGTGGCGCACATCCGCGACCTTAGTCCTGCGAGGCTGAGACAGGCAAGTCCCTCAGGTTTGCTGGGTTTGGCTGACTTGGTGAACTCCAGGTTCAATGGGAGATTCTGTCTCAAAATTTAAGGTGTGTACTGGCTAGTTTTGTGTGTCAACTTGACACAGGCTGGAGTTATCATAGGAAAAGGAGCTTCAGTTGGGGAAGTGCCTCCATGAGATCCAGCTGTGGGGCATTTTCTCAATTAGTGATCAAGTCGGGGAGAGCCCCTTGTGGGTGGTGCCATCTCTGGGCTGGTATTCTTGGGTTCTATAAGAGAGCAGGCTGAGCAAGGCAGGGGAAGCAAGCCAGTAAGTAACATCCCTCCATGGCCTCTGCATCAGCTCCTGCTTCCTGACCTGCTTGAGTTGCAGTCCTGACTTCCTTTGGTAATGAACAGCTGTGTGGAAGTGTAAGCTCAATAAACCCTTTCCTCCCCAACTTGCTTCTTGGTCATGATGTTTGTGCAGGAATAGAAACCCTGACTAAGACAAGGTGGAAAGAAATACAGAAAGATACCTCCTGCCTCTACATATGCACACACACACACACACACACACACACACACACATGCACATGGGCATATACACAGGCACACACATACACACATGAATATGCACACACACATGCACACAGACACACACATACATGCATATGAACATACATACATGCATGCATATGCACACACGAATATGCACACATGCATATACACGGGTGCATGCACACACACGCACACATAGACACACACATAACACATACATGCATATGAACACATGAACATGCATACACACACATGCACACACACATGCACACACACATACACACACATGCACACACACACACACACACAGGACATGCCATTGGACTGCACTGCAATGACGGCAGTGTCAGAGGACGTCAACCTCATCGCCTCTACAATCACTCTTTGGATTTTTCCCAGTCACTGGAGGAGATTGACAACTTCCGAGCGTGCCCCGACACCAAGCATTCCCAGCATGTCAGTGTCAAGTGTCTCTGGCACAAGAAAAAGTTTAGATTTCATTCGACAGTCTGTCAAGCTGGTGATATTCACAGTTGTCAAGGAAACTGTGCCGCCAGAACGAACAGCCACAACAGGCTCCTCTCAGAAGACGCAGAGCGGTAGGGAAGGCAGCTCCCACGCCACACTGCCAGGTCTGGGCACATCTTAGGACATTCCTCGGGTCAGTATATGGGCACCTCCCCAGGCCCTCTCAATCCTGACATTTGTTCTTATACCAAAGCACACTGTAGTTTTTATTTTCCTAGACGTGAAAGACTTTTCATAAAATGAGCCAATACTAAAGATACCCTGTCTTAATTAGGGTTACTATTGCTGTGAGAGACACCATGACCACAGAGATTCTTATAAAGGAAAGCATTTCATTGGGGCTGGCTTACATTCAGTCTTGTCATCACGGTGGGAAGCATGGTGCATGCAGGCAGAGTGCTAGAGCGGAGCTGACAGCTTTACATCCAGGTCAGCAGGCAGTAAAACCAGAGTGCACTAGGCCTGTTTTGAGATCCTGAAACCCCAAAGCCCATTCCCCAATGACAAGACTCCTCCAACAAGGCCACGCCTACTCTAACAAGGCCACGCCCACTCTAACAAGGCCACGCCTCCTAATAGGGCCACTTTCTATGGACCTATGGGGCCATTTTCATTCAAACGGCCCTAATCTCCCTTTTAACTATATATTTACTTTAAAGAGTCAAATGCCACTAGATAATCTTCCAAATCATCCAAAAAATAGTCCTATCTGTAGATATAATGTGGCATATTAACAAGATCCTTACAAACCTAAAAGTGTTTTACTTTCCAGTGGTGTGGTTATTTCTTCAAAATGGAAACAATCTCTCTGGGATGGAAGCGCCCAGATGGAGGAGACTCAGAAGCTTCACAGGGCTCATCCCTACGGTTTCAAGCAAACTTAGGGTTTGGAGATATTTTTCAATTGGCAGTCTGCAGAGGAGAGGAGACCCTCTGACCTGTCACGCTGCCTGAAAGTTGTGCAAGAAACCCAGAGATGAAGCTTTGGTGAGATGTCGCTCAAGGTGGGATGGCTTTATGATGATGCAGCTGCTTTTCTTAAAAAAAAAAAAAAAGATTTATTTATTATTATATCTAAGTACACTGTCGCTGTCTTCAGACACACCAGAAGAGGGTGTCAGATCTCCTTATGGATGGTTGTGAGCCACCATGTGGTTGCTGGAATTTGAACTCAGGACCTTTGGAAGAGTAGTCAGTGCTCTTAAACAGAGCCATCTCTCCAGCCCCACAGCTGCTTTTCTTTCTTTCTTCTTTCTTTCTTTCTTTCTTTCTTTCTTTCTTTCTCTTTCTTTCCTTTCTTTCCCTCTCTCTCTCTCTCTCTCTCTCTCTCTCTCTCTCTCCCTCCCTCCCTCCCTCCCTCCCTTCCTTCCTTTCTTTCATTTTTTGTTTGCTTGTTTTTTGTTTTGTTTTTGTTTTGTTTTTTCGAGACAGGGTTTGTCCGTGTAGCCTTGGCTGTCCTGGAACTCACTCTGCAGACCAGGCTGGCTTCAAACTCAGAAATCCGCCTGCCTCTGCCTCCCAAGTACTTGGATTAAAGGTGTGCGCCACCACTGCCCCACCCACAGCTGCTTTTCAATCGCCCATACTTCCATTAGTAACAGCAATCAGCTCACTGGCTTATTAAACTAGGCTGGGATGAAAGGTTGCTTTGGTCTGTCCTTGATGCCCTGTCTGAAACTCACAGACAGCTAGCTGTTCCTTCCTAAGGACAATCACACACCTATGTCATAAATAACTGTTCAACTAGTATCTTTGTGTAGCACATTTAGGGTACGGTTTTATAGAACTTGCTAGGAGTTCAGAGACTATGCAAGCAAAAGAATGATGAGCAATTAATATACAGAGATCTCTAGTCAACAGCCAAAGCAGCTGGCAACCTTCAACCTCAGCTCAGGACCAGACTTAGCACAGGAGAATTAGCCTGTTAGAAGTCAGGCTACCACTAGCCAACAGTTCAGGAAGCCACCCCCAGTTCTGTGACATTTAGCCCAGCATGTGTAAGACCTCTCTTCAGGCATCGATTTTTTACAACTTTCTTTAATAGAGTTCAACCTCCCCTCTAATCCAGAACCCAGAAGAAGTGGAAAAGAAATGTTACTAGGATATTGGGGAAATAGACCTGTTTAGAAATAGTTCTTTGGAGAGACTCCAATCTTTGTTGTTCTCAGTCCAGTTCACGAGCAAACACCAACATGAATCAGCAGGTGCAATCCTGTCCACTCAGCAGACACCGCACATGAATCAGCAAAGGCAATTCAATCCAGAAGAAACGCCGAGGCTCGCCAACTGGCCCCGGTCCTCCTCAGAAGGAGCAAGAAACCACAGGAATCTCATGAGAAGTTCTCTGGTGAGTTTCTCTCTATGAAGTCACCACAAGCAAAGCTCAGCAACACAATGTAAAGCAAAGCAATAAATGTGTGTCATCAGTGATGACTAGCGTGCTCCCACTGTCTGTGGGGTCATATTTATATTCTTTCTAAAAATATGCGTCCTTTTCCGTGTCGGCTAGAGCAAAACATCCTTTCACCTGTGTATGCTTAAGCAAAGCATTCTTTCACGTGTCTGCTTTAGCAAAACATCCCTTCACCTGTGTTCCCCAGCAAAACATCATTTGACTTAACTGACTTTCCAAAGAAACCAGAAGTCTCCACTTCACCTCTCAGAAACAGAGCTTACTATATCTGTCACTGTTTTCATAATTTGGAGCAAAAAAAAGCCAATCTCTCAACCTAATCAACCACACAAGATAGCCTATGTCCATCCGCTTCAGCTAACAGCTTCCATCCAGGGCAAACCAGAAGCCCCACCCCTACCCCATCCATACCGAGGAACTGTGTATGACCCTCCTGTCTTTTTTTCTTTTTCTTTTTTCTTTTCTTCCTTCTTTCTTTCTCTCTCTCTTTCTCTCTCTCTCTCTCTCTCTCTTTCTCTTCTTTTCTTTCTTTTTTTTTTTGAGACAGGGTTTCTCTGTATAGCCCTGGCTGTCCTGGAACTCACTCTGAAGACCAGGCTGGCCTCTAACTCAGAAATCCACCTGCCTCTGCCTCCCAAGTGCTGGGATTACAGGCATGCACCACCACTGCCTGGCGACCCTCCCATCTTCAAGTGCTCCCAGACACACTTATCCCCTTTCCCCAAGGAAACCTTTGCTTGTTCTGAGCTGGTGGCTATGGGTATCTTTATTTACACACAAAACGACAACTATGAAATGGGGCAAACTTTTTGTTGTTATTACTGTTGCTTTGGCTTGGGATTTTAGTCAGGGTCTCAACATGCTGCCCAGGCTGGCCTCAATCCTTCTGCCCCAGCCTCGCTGAAAGCCAGAACAATAAGCTTGTCCCACCACACTCAGCTCTAGGCTTTGAGTGGTGTATGATTTGCCACAGCCTTGAGGTGAGGGGGATGTGAGGGCTGAGGACCATTTGCCGCCCTTCTTCTCATAGCTCAGCTGATGGAGAGCATCCTGAGGGGAGGTAGAAGCCGCGTCCTCACCCACTCAGATCCAAGGTCAAGCTGTATCCTCCTGTCAATGAGGACTATGACTAGAAGAGATGCCCCAGGCTTCTGATGTCACCTCACGCATTGCTCCATGTGTCCGCTCTGGACCTGAACATTCAGATCACAGTAACCAGTTATTCCTCAGAAGCAGACTAGCACACAGCCGGGGTAAATCTCAAGAGGCCACTGAAGCCTCTCTGATGCTAACAGCCTCCAGGCACAGACGTGCTTTGTCTCTTCTCTTCTCTTCTCTTCTCTTCTCTTCTCTTCTCTTCTCTTCTCTTCTCTTCTCTTCTCTTCTCTTCTCTTCTCTTCTCCTCTCCTCTCCTCTCCTCTCCTCTCCTCTCCTCTCCTCTCCTCTCCTCTCCTCTCCTCTCCTCTCCTCTCCTCTCCTCTCCTCTCCTCTCCTCTCCTCTCCTCTTCTGAGGGGGATACAGTCTAGTCCCACTGCTGAGGCAGAACAGGAAGAGCAGATTGCAGACAGTAAGAAAACGCGGCTGGAGGCTGGCCGAAGCCTTGCTCCCTCTCACAGGCCGCGTGTCAGCATCCTTAACGTTTGCCGTCAAAGCCGATGACAGACAGACAATATTCCTCTTCTATAGAGATGTTCGAATAAGAATGTTAAATAGCAATGACTCCTTGATTAAGGTCTACACATGGCCATACTCCCTGTCCAGATGTGACCCTGAGGTTTTCTGGAACTCTCACAAGCAAGAGTATGAACATACAAGCCAGAGTATGAACAATGAAGACATTTGTTCCGATTTGTTTCTCTGTGGATGTCACAGAACACTCTGGCCAAATAGGAACTTGGAAAGGAAATGGTTTATCTTAGCATACAGATTACAGCCCATCATTGAAGGAAGTTAAGGCAGGGACCACAGAAGAATACTGCTTACTGGCTTGCTTCCCCTGTCTGGCTGATATCTTTCCTGTATACCTAAGACCTAGGAATAGCACACCCACAGTGGACTGGGTCCTCCTGCATCTGTTAGTAATCATGAAAAGGCCCCACAGACATGTCCACAGGCTAATCCTATGGAAGCAGTTCTGCAAATGAGGCTCTCTTTTCCTAGGTGTGTCAAGCTGACGTTAGTCATCACCACAGCTTCCTCTGTGGATTAGGGTTTCCCTCATCAACCGTGGTCCCATGCTCTGAACTCTGGGGACCGCCTCAGCATCTCATCTATGTTCCTCAGCAACCCCTTGTCATGTGACCAGAGAAGCCACCAAAACCACCACACACAATTCTGTAGAGACTCTCAAGGGTGACTCTCTTGAGACGCCCACGCGCTCTCTCGGGTGTGCACTGCTTTTCCTAAGTGCCTCTCTATTAACCACACCACGTTCGCATCTATTTTAAACTTTTTCTCTGACGGATTCCAACCCTGCTTTATGCTGGCTCATCCTGAAGTCTCCGTCTACGATGCAGTCAAGAGTCCCAACTTCACTTGAGTAATGGTCTCTGAAAAGGTCACCTCAGGCTGTGCAGGTGACAGCATGGAGCTGAGTCTCTGGCCCCTACCCTTCTGCCACCGTCACTTCCTCCTTTGGGACTACACAATCTCAACAGTCGAGCCTGCTCCACTCACAGAACCCCCACCCTCACCCCCACCCCACCCCCGGCGCGCCCCACCCACACCCCTTGCTGCGGCTTGAATGCGTAATGTCCCTTGTAAGCTCATATGTCTGAACACTTGATCTCCAGTTAATGGTTCTGTTTGGGAAGTATGGTTTGGATGAAAATATCCCCCAAAAGCTTATACATTGGAATGCTTGGTCCTCAGTTGGTGGAACTGTTTGGGAAGGATTAGCAGGTGTGGCTATGTTGGAAGAAGCTCACCACGTGGGGTTTGGGGTTTTAAAAGCCCGTGCCATTCTTAGTGTATCTGTCTGTCTGACTGTCTGTCTGTCTGTCTGTCTGTCTCTCTTCTTCTCCACTTCCACTTCAGGCTTGCGGGTAGAAATGTGAGCTCTCAGCTACATACACCTGTATGCACATGTGCATACAGAGCCAGGGGTAAGTATCAGCTATCTTCCTGGGTTAGTCTTACCTTTGTTTTGAGACAGAGTCTTTCACTGAGTCTAGAGTGAACTTGCCAATTGAGCTAGACCGGTTGTCCTGTGGGTCTTCCAAAGATTCATCACCATCTCCCCAGCACTGGGATTGCAGATACTCACTGCCCTGTCTGGGTTTCTTTTCTCCCTGGATTCTAGGAGATCAGACTGAAGCCCTCATGCTCACATGCAAACATTTTACCAACTGAGTCCTCTTCACTAGTAGCCCTTGAGGGCTCCTTAAGAGAAATGTGCTTTGTGCTGAATGTCCCTGGAAGGCGTGTCTACACTGGAAGAGACAACTGTTTTAGAGTTGTTGGGACTGTAGGAAAACAGTTGCTTCTTTCCCTGGAAACAAACATTTTTGGCTTCTAGAGAAGCTAGAAACTCACCATAAAGGTAAATCCTTTGGTTTCCTATGGAGTGAGCAGAGGCAGGTGGGGTCCCCCCCCCAATCCAAAAACCACAATCTGGAAATGCTCCAACATCCAGAACTTTCTGAGAAGCAACATCTATTGCTGGAGGAAACTTACACTTCATGTGACAAGGCACAGTTAGAATACAGGAGAATCCACAGTTGCATATGGAGGTAGAGCTATAACATAAGTGATCGTGAACATACACACAAGTACCATAGGCTTAGGTCTTACCCTAAAAATATCTCATTGTGTGTAGTCAAATAGACTAAAACCTAAAAACAGCCCAAATCTGAAACATGCCAGTTCCCAAGTGTGGTGGTTTGAAAATGCTTGGCCCAGGGAGTGATACTACTAGGAACTGTGGACTTGTTGGAAGAAGTTGGGGTGGGCTTTGAGACCCTCCTCCTAGCCTCCTGGAAGACAGTGTTCTCCTGTTTGCCTTCAGAACAAGATGTAGAACTTTCAGCTCCTCCAGTTCCATGCCTGCCGTGTTCCCACCATCATGATAATGGACTGAACCTCAGAACCAGTAAGACAGGCTCAATTAAATATTGTCCTTTATAAGAGTTGCCTCGGTCATGGTGTCTCTTCACAGCCATGGAAACCCAAGACACCAAGCATGGACGAGGGATGCTTATCACATCTCAGGGTCAGCCCATGTAATAAGCACGGTATCAGAACTAAGCTACATGGTTAGGGACATGGCTCTGTCCATAGACACCTTCCTCACAAGCATGTGGAACTGAGTTCACATTTTCAGAACCTACAAAAATAGCTGGGTGCAGTGGCAGGTGCCTACAGTCCTAAAGCTACAAGAGGGGAAGTGGAAATCACAGATCCCTGGAGACTCACAGGCCAGACAGCCTGGCCTTTGTAGTGAGGACCAGGACAATGAGGGACCCTGTCTAAAACAGAAGATATAAGGCATCTGAGGTCTGTCTCTGACCTCTTTTTCATGTGCTGGGCACATATACACCATGTGCACCCACACAACATGAATGTGTATGCAATAGTGCATATGAGTGCATGCATGCATACAAACACACACATATACACATACATACATATATACACATACATACACATACACACATATACACATTCACACATACATATACATACATTCATACATACATATACACACACATACACATATATATACATACACACAGAGACACACATAGAAACATATACACACATTCATACACACACATATACATATATACATATACACACATATACATATATACACACATTCATACATACATACACACATACATACATATACATACATATATACACACATACATATACACATATACACATAAATACACATGTGCACATATATACATTTACATGTACATATACACACATATATACATATATACACATAAACACATATATACATGTACACACATATACACACATACACATATAACACACAAGTGCCCATATATATACATAGATATATATACACAGAAACATATACACATACACACACACCACACACACACACACACACACACACACACACACACACCAAAAGGTCCCCTGAGAGCTGATGCCAAGGTTGGATAATGCAGGCAAAGGACAGACTGACACCCCTGCTGTGATGTCATCAGAGAGAAGCAGGGGAAGCCTCACCTTCAGGACCCTGATTTGCTCCTTTCTGCTCTGCTGCAGGGTCGGGCACCACCACCTTAGATGTACTGATGGATTCCAATAGGGAGACAAACTCCAGGAAGTTGGATTCATTCGGAATCTGTCCTTCCTTGGCTTCCAGGTCTGACTTGGAGGTTGGGATGGGTTTCTCGCCATCACTGACCACCTCCTTGGTGCTCCTACTCAGGAAGACATCAGTCCCACTGTCCACGCTGAGCACACGGGCGTGCCTTTTCTCATGGCTGCTCTTACAAGAGGCTGGGTCGAGGTTTGCCTGGCCCTCCCTGCTCCCCTCAGTCTCAGAGTCTGCCCTGGGTGTGAGGGTCGCAAGTGTGGGGCCTGGGGTGGGACTTCCATCCTTGGTGCTACCCTCCCCATGCCCAGAGCCAGAACAACGATCGGGCGACATCACCTCCATTCTCTCTGGGGTCCTTTCTCCGCCATTCCCTTCAGAACAAGAGACACCTCTTCCTCCGCCATCCTTGGTTAACTCAAGGGTGACCAAAGGGATTCTGACCTGCTCAGGGTCTACAGGACCGGCCTCTCCTGAGCCAGCAGACTCTGCATTGGGCCTGACACCGGTTCTGTCGGAGCTGGTTACCCTCAGGTGCAGGGAGCTCTCCTGGTCACTGATAGAGTTCTGGGTGCTGCTCATGGTGATGACTATCTTAATGGGTTCATGAAGACTCAGTGGCTCTCCAGGCTGGGAGGTGTCAATGAGGGTCACTGCGACCTCGCCGTCTGAGTCAAGCACTTCCCTGTTCAAGGGTAGTTCCGCCTGACCGGATGTCTGGGTTAGCTCCTCCTCTGTGGGTTTGGCTAGGACTGTGTTGCACTGACAGCAGCTGCTGCTCAGGCTGTCCTGAGGTGATCTGCTCTGTGGCTGTGCCCTGGTGGGGCCCTGGGTACAGTTGGACTGTGGAATCAGAACTGAGCGCTCACTGCCCCATGGCTGGAAGGAGATGTCAGTTTCTAGTAAGTCATACTGGGACAGTGACAGATGTGGCAACCTCTTCAAGGCTCCAGTGTTCACCAGGCCACTCTCAGACCTGTGGCGGGCTGGGCGCTGGCCAGTGACCCCTGGCTCTTTCCCTTTTCTTGCTGTGAAGATTTCTGTGGTAACTGGCTTCACTGGGCATGACGGTCTGGGAGTGGGTTCTGGTGTACGCCCCTGAGAGGCAGGTAGACTTTCTGACTTCATGCCAGGTGAGGTAGATGACACCAGTGCCTCAGGTTGATCCTCTGACAGAATGACACCTGAGATGGATGACAAGGTGATGTGAGACACATCTGTGGTGAGACACTCACCAAAACCAAAACCAAACCAAAACCAAAACCACCAACGCACCCAAGATGTTTCTGTGGGGGAGGGGGGGTATGAGAGTGTATATGTGTAGGCACACACAAGTATCTGTGTATGTGTGCACCCATGAGTGTGTGCATGTGTGTATATGTGTACCCACGAGTGTGTATATATGTGCATGCGTGTGTGTGCATGTGTGTGTATGTATGTGTATGTGCACCCATGAGTATGTGTATGTGTGTGCATGTGTGAGTGTGTGTGCATGTACGCATGAGTACATACACTTGCATGCATAATTGCACACACATTCATGTGAGCACATATGCACTTGTGCCTGTATGTGGAGGACCAGGGCTGACCTCAGCTGTCATTCTTTCAGATGCTATTCACCTTGATCTTTGAGACAGAGTCTCTCACCCTGGCCTGAAACTCACACACTGGTGAGTCCCAGAGATCCCCTGTCTGTCTCCTCAGTGCTGAGATTCTAAGTATGTACCACAACACCCAGATTTTTGTGCAGGTTCTGGAGATTTGACTTGCTTATGCGGCGAAGACTTTACCTTCTGGAAGTGGTCGGAACCCCTGGTGCTTATTTGATAGGAATGCCCGTCCACTGTGAATCCTGAGACATCTATATTTACAACTGTGACTCACACTTTCTTCCTTGCTGTGCTGAGGCCTCAAGAGGCAGAGAGCAGTGTGGTCTAAATCACAGGTTCAGGCCTTGAGGTCCGGAAGGGCAGAGCTCTGCTCTCCACCACCTTCTCATCTTGGGCAAGTTACTTGATCCTCTCTAAACCAAGGGAAACAACTGCGGTCCAAAGGGCTGGTGAGACGAGCTCCTTCCTTGCTCTGGGGGACCACTGTGTGCAACACGGAAAGCTTAAGGATCATACTGGCTTCTGCCTGTTCTCTGTGTAGCTGCACTCTGTCCTCACTGTGACAATCAAAAAGCCTTCGGCATGGTCACGTGTCCCTGGGGAGCAGAACCCGCCAAGAAAGACGCACAGTTCTGACCCTAACACCTTCACCTCAGAGCTGAAGGGGCAGCTCAGAGTTAAGAGTGCTTACTGCTCTTGTAGAGGAGCCTAGTTCAGTTCCAGGCACCCATGTCAGGCAATTTGCAACTGCCTGTAACCCCAGGTCAGGGGGGTCTGGCATCCTCTTCTGGCTTCTGTGGACACCTGCACTTATGTGTGGGAGCTTGTGTGCACACACAGAAATACACACATATATTCATGACTGAAAATAAATATTTTTAAAAGGTTTTATTTCCCTGAGGATGCAGCTCGTGACTTCATATCAAACAATGAAAACACTCTACCTTTGAGGTCTTCTACTGTCTCCTGTGCTGGCAACTCCTGCAGAAACAGAAAGCACACATCAAGATAGAGTCAGTGCACTGCACACTCCACACAGTCCACACAGCCGGCCACCACCCCAGTCCCTGCAGTGGCAGCTTGGTCTGGCCAACCGTTTCATAGGGAAGGAACACCTCAGCCTCTGTGCTCCTTACGTGTTTATAAAATGGGTGAAGAAGATGGATTCTGAAACATGTCTAGGGGCAGATATTTTACCAAGATGGCTACATAGTGTCAGAAAGGAGGATGTTAAAGAAAACACGAAAACCAGAAGGAATAAGGCATACCGATCATGGATCTCCATCGCGTGGATCTCCACCTACTCTATGCGAGAGGTAATTTACTGGGAATCCATGAAGCAAGATTTAATGCAGAAAGCAGTGGAAAGAGATATGGCAGTCATTATAAGTGGGAATTGGGAATGTAAGTGTTGCTTTTACTTCCTTAGATAAAGGAATAAGATGAGAGCCTTACCCAGGCATTATGAATACATGGCTTGGGCTAAGCCTTGAGTGTTTCTGTCTAACTATCCCTAGGCCTAGACCAGGAAGCTTCTAGTCTTGGTACAATGTAATTTTCTGCAAGCCTGGGCCATGGGCTTCAGCTTCTAGCCTCTGTCTGCTAACCCAGGCCTAGAATGTCTCAACCTCTGAGACTCACTGCTGAATAGATTCACTCCTTTTTAACTTTCTGAGCTCCAGCTCACTGGTTCCACTCAACTGTACTGGCTCAAGCTCCTCTCCAAGCTGACTGATTCAAATTGGCTCCTCCCTGCTTCTAACCCAGTTGCTCTGCCTGGAAAAACAGCCTCTGAACTGCAAAAACTGAGCTGCTCCACACTGAATGGAACTGCTCTGGACTGAACTGATTCAACCGTCTCTCCCTCACTGTTTTGAAACTGCCTCCCCTTCCCGTCCATTTTCCTGAGAGATGGGTGTATCCTATCTCTGACTCATTCTGTCAAATCTTTCTCTGATTTGTCATTTCATCTGCCCCTCAATTATGTGTTATCCTTTGGGATTAAAGGTGTACTAATGTTGTGTCTGTATTCCAGCCAGAGGAATGGTGTGTACTCCAGCCAGATCCTATTTTTAGATGTGATCCCTTGCCTGAGCAGGCATGCTGCTGGATTAAAATCCCTCTGCAGGGAAGCACTGACAATCTGACGACTTCATGGCTGACTGGCGAAGAAGAAAAGGAGGGAAGAGCTTTGCACCACAGTTCTCTGACAGGGAAGATAGCACAAGAGGCTGCTGGTGTTCTGCAAACACAGTAGGTGAAGTCTGAGGTCCCAAGTGTACCCAGGGGCCATTTCCACAGCGCACAGCATGAGAAACACAAGGGGCCAATACAACCACCCCCACTGAATGCTCCACACTAGGGAGCGAATGCCAAAACAACAGGAAGAGGTCACCAACCAGTGGCCCAGAGGAATGCTGGGAGTGGACACTCTGCCCTCGGGAGCTGCAGCAGAGGGGTGGTGTGGTCAGGCTCCCTCGAGGATCTTCCTTCTTGGTGCTGTGAATCTGCCTGTTATTGCTGACCAAGGGTGATAAGAGAAGATGTTACCAGAGAGCCAGGCTCTTCCATGTGCTTCCTGAACTGTTCCCCTTGGGTCTATTTCTTATATACAAATCTTATTTTTAGCAGCACATAAACTTTCTTCTAAAATTAGAAGACACACTCTTATCCATCCTCCCTCTCTGCTCTCTCCGTGTGTGTGTGTGTGTGTGTGTGTGTGTGTGTGTGTTTATGTCTGGGTGTTTGTGTACATGTGGGAATGTACCCATGGAAGCCAGAGAGAGCTCAACCTCAGGTATGGCTCAGCCACCATACTTTGTTTGTTGAAACAATGTTTCTCATTGGTCTGGAACTTGCTGATTTGTCTAGACTGGTGGCCAACAAGCGGTAGGGATCTGTCTGCCTCCAGAATCCCCAACAATAAGATTATAAGCTTCTACCATCTGACACTGAGCCAGGCTTTTTACATGAATTCTAGGGATCAAGCCCAGCTCCTCATGCATCCTCCCCTGACTGGAAGAAAAGCCTTCAAAGACAAACTATAAAAAGTGAAACACGCTTTGTGTCCGCAAGTTTCCCTCAAGCTCCGTTCCTGGCCCTCACTCTGTGTGACCTCTGCCTCAACACACACTATCCCTTAAGATGATCTGGTGTACTCTGTGAATCTAAAAACAACATAAAATACTTGAGTAGACTATTTTGCATGGTTAAGCCTAAGCCAAATGAATTTTAGATCCTAGTGTAAAGCTTGATTGATGACGAGATAAAATATCCAGATTATGAAAAATCAATTCTATTAAGTTTAGCTTTAAATATAAGCAAAGTATGCAGATCCAAATCTACCTAGAATCTAAACCCTTATATATAACTCACAAATAGAGGGCAACTTCTATTTATTTATTTATTTATTTATTTATTTATTTATAGCCTAAGTTTCCAGTCGCATACATTGGCCCGGGACTCAATATGCACCTATAGATGACCTTGAACCCCCAATCCTCCCACCTCCACCTTCCACATGCACGAATACCAGATTTCCATGGAGCCTGGTATTGAACCCAGGCCTTTGTACATGCTAGGCAAGTGTTCTGCAGGCTGAGATACAACCCCACCGCAGACAGTAACATTGTAACTAAAAACAGATCTTTTCCTTTGGGAGCAGGTGCTCTTCCGGACAAGGATACCTTGTGTTTTTGTGCCTGGCGGTGTGCTGGCTGCTGGCCTCTCCCTCTGGCCTCCGCTTGCTTCTCTTTCTTGGGGATCGGTGCTGGATTACTTCTCCCTTGTCGAACATGAGGTGCAGGCGGTAGCTGATAAGCTTGATGACTGCAAAGAAGATGGTCACAGAGCCGCAGTAGAACAGCGCTGTGAGGACATTTGGAGGAAAAGCCTGTGGGAGAGAAGAGGACGGGACACTTGCCGCAGGCTTCCGCTTCGCTTTAAACCTCTAAGCACAGTCAGGGGAGCCATCAAGTGCTTCTGGATTGGGAATATTTTCCAGTTAGACTATCAACAGAAGAGTTATATTACCTATTTACCTTTGGTCTTTCTTGCTTCACGAGTTCTAATTAGTGACTTTGATGACTAATATTTCTCCTAAGCTCTTTGATTTTTATATATGAATGTTTTATTACTGAATTTAGGATTACCGAGGATATTACAAGAAGTAGCAGGATTCAACTTTTACACGGTGTATGAACCATTCTATGCATTAGTGTGGTGTTAACTTGGGTTAAAATAGGGCAGGGAGCACAGCTCAGTGGTAGAGCACTTGCCAGTATGGAGCCCTTAGCTCAATTCCCAGCACTGTGAGAGAAAGGAAAACAAACAAACAAACAAACAAACAAAACCTATTGAGGCTGGGGACCTGTCTCAGCCTGTAAAATGATCACCACACAAACATGAAAACCAGAGTTCACTCTCTGGAACCCACATGAAAAAAAGCCACTGCTAAGAAGACAGAGCCAGGAGGATTCTGGGTGCCCAGCAAGCCCTGGGATGCTAGTGTCTCTAATTCCCACCAACATGCTGACACCACCCACCCTTCATATTTAAAACTGCACCTGGATTTACTGCTACTAATTAACTGGTCTCCAAACTATAGATACTATTAACAATTCAGGTAATAAAGTCAGATACAGTTTAAAAATGTAACAAGGAACTTCAGAGCAAATGTTTTCACACCTGTGCAGCCACCACCCACCCTTCATCTTTAAAACTACACCTGGATTTACTGCTACTAATTAACTGGTCTCCAAACTATAGATACTATTAACAATTCAGGTAATAAAGTCAGATACAGTTTAAAAATGTAACAAGGAACTTCAGAGCAAATGTTTTCCGCTTAGCTGGTGCAGTGGGTCAGGTGGATCCATACATAAGAAGAAAACTGTGGAACAAGCCAGTGATTTCTCTCACTGTTGTGACCAATACCTGGCAAGAAGCAACTTAAGGGGCGGGGTGGGGTGGGGTGTCATTTTGGCTCACGCTTTAAAGGGATACAGTCCAGTATGGAGGGGGAAGCATGGGACCAGGCAGGGAAGTATGGTGGGGGGGACCCCAAACCTCTTCAAACGTTGATGAAACAGGAAGCAGAGAGTGGACAGGAAGTGGGACTGGGCTTTATAACCTCAAGGCCCACCCTCAGTGACCCACTTCCTTCAGGGAGGCTTCATCTCCCAAAGGTTCCACAGTCTTCCCAAACAGAGCCACTAGCTAGGTAGTATGTGTTTAAACAGCTGAGCCTGTGGGTGACATTTCACATACAAACCACAGCAAACATTTTCTGGAAAACGCTACTTTTCAGCAGGAATCCTTGGAGATATTTCTTACGGCAGACATTTTCCTTCTGCCCTGGTTATTAAGTACCTTGGTGTAGTCTTTATCTTAGAGATAACAAAAGATAAAGAACAATGGGCTGTGTTTTAGCTTTCTTCCATTTTTCTCCCACCCCCACCCCCCCACTGCCAACATTTCATAAGTGGGTATGGTGTATGCATGGCTGTATGCATGTTTGGTATGCATGGTGGCACATGTGGGGTGCTTATGGACGTGGATGAATGTGTCTGTGGAAAGCTGAGGCTGAGATCAGGAATCACCATTCCTCATTCCTCTACCTTATTCAATATATATATATATATATATATATATATATATATATATATATATGAGAGAGAGAGAGAGAGAGAGAGAGAGAGAGAGAGATCTTTACGTCAGAGGATTAAAGGACTAGAAGAGTCTTGATAGCCCTCAAAAACCAACAAGTCTATATTTCTTTTCTAAATTTAAGACAAATCAATAACCGTACATGAGCTAAAGCCATCACTGTTTGACCTAATGCTCTATAATTTGTTTTTCGATGCTGAGGTATGAGAGATACTATAGGGTGAGTATCACGCTAGAGAAGATGATGACGGAAGGGAGGGAGGGAGGGAGGGAGGGAGGAAAGGAGGAAGGAAGGGAGGGGGAAGACTGTGTGAATAGCCGAGGCAAGAAGCCGCAAGCCTGAAGGGCTGAGGATTTCAGACACCAGAGGCCTGAGACCTTTAATGCTAGCTGCTAGCCAAGAGCAGAAAGCCCCAAAGCCAGAGCTCTCCATCCTTGTATTAGCCGAGCACCCCAATACTGGATGTCTCACCCCAATACTGGATGTCTTTGTTAGGGTTTTACTGCTGTGATCAGACACCATGACCAAGACAAGTCTTATAAAGGACAACATTTAATTGGGGCTGGCTTACAAGGTTCAGAGGTTCAGTCCATTATCATCAAAGTGGGAGCAGGGCAGCATCTATGCAGGCATTGCTGAGAGTTCTACATCTCACTTCCAGGCTGCTAGAACTAGGGTTATTAAAGACCATGCCCACAGTGACACACCTACTCCAACAAGATCACACACACACACACCTCCCAACAGTGCCACTGCCTAGGCCAAGCATATACAAACCGGCACACTGGAGGTGTGTTCAGAGGCTGCAACACTAGTAGGCGCCACCTGCTGCTGCTCACTGCTGCGGGAAGCTGAGGATTGCAAGAGCTGCTGAAATGCAGATGGTTAAAGCCCAGAAGTGTCTGGCTGTTAACGCCTAGAGTGTGGCTCTCAATTTGTGGGTCATGACCCCTCTGGGGGATCGACTGACCCTTTTACGGGGGTTGCTGAAGACCATCGGAAAACACAGATATTTACAATGTGATTCATAACAGTAGCAAAACTGCCGTTATCAAGTAGCATCAAAACTACTTTTGTGGTCGTGGTGGTGGGGTCATCGCAACATGAGGAACTGTAGTATTAAAGGGTCGAGGCATTAAGAAGGTTGAGAACCTCTGGCCTAGAGTAAGCAGCTCAGGTCTCAGAGCTTCAGCTACAGCTTCATGGTCTTCCAGCCCACAGCCTGGGCCCCTGAGAACCCAGGATCCCAGTGACCAAACTGCATCTCCATTAGTACCAAGAGTCTCCATCCGAGGTGAAGAGCCAGGAGCAGATGACTGATTACAGCTTCACATCATTCTAGGGGACTGGATGGAGGTGCCTGCCACCTTAGCACGAGGACCTCAGTGACCCCCCTAGCACCCAGGACAAAAACACGCATAGCAGTATAGGTTTGCCATCCCGGATGTGGGGAGGTGGGGATGGAAGGATGAAACTCACTGGCCAAACAGCCTAGGAGAATTGGGGGGACTCCGGGTTCCAAAGCAAAGAGTGATTGAAGACACCCCACACCACAATATGTCCTCTACACATTCATGGTTCGTAAGCATACATCACACAGACCCCCCCACCCACACACACACACACAGAGACACTCAAAATGATGTCCACTATAACAGAACACACCTAGAGGGAGCAAAGCAAATGAACTCTCCCTTGAGAAGAATGATACCAACCAAGAAAGCTTGGAAGAACAGAGATGCAAAGTCAAATTTCTTAAGCACCATGGAGGCAAGTATTTTAAACCAGAGTACGACAGCCACCAAGTTTAAAACTGCTGGGGATAAAATCTGTATAGTTTTCAATTCACCTATTACTGAATGCAGAAAGGAAAGACATACTTCACAATGCAGAAACCGGGCAGACTCTGCCCTGACCAATGACCATGGTCAACAGCAGCATTAATGGGCTTAGGGTTAGGAGAATATGCCACGTCCCTCTGATGTGCTGCACAAGGGCACAGCCTTGTTTGGTATCACCTTCCCAAACCCCTAGTCACACATGTGATCCCAGAAAACAGAAATACAAGTTAAGAAGCATTCTATAAATGCTATAAATTCTATAGAACAATTTTAAATGCTACAAAAGCCAAAAGGGGGTTGAGGACCCTCTGGGGTAAAGGTTAATTAAGGACCTAGAAGCCTTGCAAGATTCTCTAGTGAATTTGGATCTAGAAAAGGCAAGAGGCTCTTCTACCCAGGACACACTGGGGGAAATCTGCGTAGAAACCAGACATTAGACAGGAGAGTCATTTCAGCCACTGTCTTGATGTGAGGATGATACGGTGACTGGCAGCCCTCTCAAGATACACAGCACTGTTGTTATGCAGACAGCGCCTTGTGGCCCATCACTTCTTTTGAAATACTACCCCATGTGTGTGTTAAGACATAAAGAGAACAGTGAGGTAGACGCGTGAAGCGTGTGATGGCGCATCCTGCCAATTTCACGGGATCTAGAGTCACACACAAGGCAAGCCTCTGGGCACGCCTGAGAGGGAGGTTCCAGACTGGGTACTTGAGGTTGGAGAACCCATCCTAAATGTAGATGGCTCCACCCCACGTGTCCCAAACCGAATAGAAAGGATTTGGTGATCTAAGCACCAGCATTCACGTCTCCCCACCTCCTGATTGAATACCATAACACGACCAGCGACCAGCAGCCTCACACTTCTGCCTCTGGGTCTCTCTCACCACGATGGACAGCAGCCTCCAACTGTGAGCCTAAGTAAACCTTCCTTCTCTGCGCTGCTTTTGCTGTTGTGTGTGGCCATAGCAACAAGGATGGTAATTAATACACATGGTAACATGCTAAGAATTTGTTTCTCTAGTGAATACGGTGTAACAAATCCTTGTAACTTTTCTGAACATTGGACTTTTTTTTTTCTCCCAAACTAACAACCGGAAGCCAAGGACGTTGGTACATACCCGTCAACTCAGCATGTAGGAGGGGGAGAGGCAGGAGGTTCAGAAGCTCAAGAATATCCTGGGCTACATGAGACTCTGTCTCAAAACATAAAACCAGTAGCAAAACAAAACAAAACAAAACAAAACAAAATCCTTGGGGATAAAAACTAATTCACATCCTATCTCAAGGTTCTTGTTGGGTTGTGTTTATAAGTGTATTTTTTGTACTAAGAGTTGAACTCCTAGTGGTTAATAAGTCCTGTAAGGTCTATATCCCAGGCGACTTCTCAACATGTCCCACCTCCCCCATTACATGACAATCCCACCTCTTTGCTTTCAGCAGTGGGCAGACACCCTGACCTACTCACTTTGGGGTCCTTCCCTGGGCTGGGAGGCCCCCTAACCTCATGGTCGATCCGTCTCCTCTTCTTTGAGACCACAACCAGAAGACTGGGTGGCCATATACATGGGCCACCACCACTCTTTGGAGAGGCCTCCACTTCGAAAACTAAGATCTAAGTAGTTTCAATATCAGCCTAATAAGCCACTGTCCCGAAGAAGACTTCATGCATACTGTCTCACTGAGCTCCATGGCTCTCACAAACTGGTTCTAGCGGCCAGTAAGATAACTCAGTGAGTAAAGACGCCTGCCACCAATCTGGATGACCTCATTTTGATACATGGATCCCACATAGTGAAACCCCTGCCAAGTCATCTGACCTCTCTGCATGCATTCAAGTACACACACACACACACACACACACACACACACGCACACGCAAAATCTCTTGTTCTACAGCTGAGGAAGTAAAAAGTCAAAGTAAGTTAACTTCTTCCAAGGTCCCAGAACTGGGTCCAGAATTCAACTGAGGCAATCTGCCTTCAGAACCACAGCCCGGGACAAACTGCCAGAGAAAAGAGCCAGGGTCTAGGGGTGCCAAGCCACTAGGCATCTCGAATGTCAGATTCAGGATCTGCTAGCCACACAAACTCATTGACGATTCTGCAGAGGTGAACATGGCCATGTACCGTTCTAGGGGTAAGTCCTTCACAGGCACATCACGGTCAGCTCCTCGCCCCACCGGCAGGTTAACAGCAGGCAGCTTTTAAAGGGCGTCTCATCATGCCTTGAGCTACCTATATGTTTAACTGACCTATGAAGGTCATAGGTAACCATTCAGCAAATACCCACTACCCCCCACTGCTGGTCATCCCAGGGGAGGAGCTGCCACACTGCTCCGGCATATATAGGCATAGGACATTTATCCACTCCTGTATTTTATTTTATTTTATTTTTTATTTTTTTTTCCAGACTTCTCTACACCATGGTGAAACTGCCGAGAGATTGACCGTGGACTCTACCTTACTAAAGCAAAACAGGAAGAGAGGAGTAGAAAAACAATATGACTAGCAACCGAAATCAGGTCGCCCGGGAGGAATTCATACTGCCTTTTCCTTGCGACTGCACCTGTCATGTTATAGCTGGTGTTACAGCTGATATCATCCGAAGTCATGAGGCCTAGGGTTGGCACCCACAAACCAGTCTCAACAGTTCCGACAGCAGGGCCTGACTCATCCAGGCAGCCCGCACTGATTCTTAATGAGCTCACAATCCCCAAAGTCCTACATACTTTTTCTGAGACTCCCCTGTGCCCTGCAGGACTGCTGCCCCAACTCCCTCATTCTTCGGTTCCTACTTCTCAAAAGTCACTGTCCGTCCCCTTCCCATCCTGGGCCTCGTGTGGCTCCCCCGCCCCTTCTCTTTCATGACCTTACTTCCTATTTAGTTCTTCCCATCTCCTTCCTTCTCTCCCCTGTCATTTTTCCTTTCTGCTTCCTGTTTCTCCTCCTTTTCCTTTCCTCCTCCCCCTCCTCCACCCATCCCTAAGCTGGGGACTCACCAGGTGCAGTGCCAGTGGCAGAAGGAGCAGGAACAGCCACAGGTAGAGGTGGCAGCTGTTGGTGAATTTGCTATGCTCCGGGTCGTGGTACCAGCCCCCTGTGAGCGCAGCCCACACGCCCTGCCTGAGCAGCTGCAGCACCTGGGACGCCATGCCCGCAGAGTCGGGCAGGAACCGCGCGTGCCCTGGGGCTCAGGACCCTAAGCTCAGCACCCTCGGGCTCAGTACGCAGGTGCGTGCGGGTGTGCTCCAGTCGCGCCCCAGCCTCCGCCGCCCAAACCGCGGCAGATGCTGAACAGCGTGGACCGGCACAGCGCGGTGCTGGAGCCGGCTGGGGCTGCCAGGCAGGTGCGCGCCATGTCCAAGGGAAGGAGGATTTTCCCATCATGCTCCGCGATGGCTGCTCAAGGATGCTCCCGCGGCTCCGCCCCGCGTCCACCCAAGTCAATGAAGGAGCTCAGTCCCTCCCTCTCCTTGGTGACTGGGGCTCCACCTGCCTTTTCTCCTGAGTCTCCTAAGAGTGAGTTTGCAGCTTGGAGTATGGTTCTGTAACCAGCGTCAGAAGGGCAAAAGATCAAGCATTGAGTATTTCCAATAAGAAGAGTGTGAGGCTACAGGGACGCCTTTGCCGGGGATGGGGGTGGGGGTGGGGGACTATATTCTTTCCTCCGCCCCCAAGTTTCCACTTTGGTGGCCCAGGCTATGGGAGCCCCCACTTCATTACGCTCTACTCTGACCCTTTTCCTGAGGGCAAGGCCTTTCCCTCTGTTCCCGTCACTGCTCTGGGCTCTCCCACGCATTCAAACGGAGGCACCGGCTCTCTCCCTGGGGTGATGTGAGCCATGGCTAGGAAGGGAAGTAGAAAAAGTGAACCTGAAGCTTTGGGGTTAAATTCTTTTACTGAGGAGGTATTAAAAGCACAACAGGGGTGGGGGTGGGGGTGGGGTGGGGGAAGAAGTTCCACTGATCAGGAGTCCATCCGTTTTGTCCTTAAAGACTGACACACAGTAAAACAAAAAAGAAAAGAGTGAGTTTACAAGGTATTGGAACCAAGAATGTTCCTGTGTGAGAGTCACATACAGGAAACTCCTTGGCTTTTGTTTTTGTTTTGTCGACTGCCGGGAAAGGTTTGTATAACCCCCAGGCCTAGGCTTGCGTCTCTCAAAGCCAGGTCCTCTGAACTCCACCTGCGGGGCTTGGTCCCTGTGACCTTGACTGGCACAGACAGGAGGCTCTGAAGTTTTATGCTTGACACGATCTGTTCCCACTGACTTCGTTCCATTCTGACTTTTCTCCTCCACCCCTGATCACCCAATCGGGTACATAGAAATGATAACCGCCGTTCTGAAATAATCGTCGCAGCCTCAGTTAACCACACGTTTTAACTTTACATTGTTTTATCTTACTGGTGAGGCACGGTCTCACTTTGTAGACTGAATTAGTTGGAAAGGGATTTTGTGGCTCGGACTGGCCTGCAAATTCATGCCAGTCCTTCTGTGTATTGAGATTATGAGCATAAGCAGCTACATCTAGCTCTCTGTCTTTTTATATGTTTCCTCCCCAACCAGGAAAGGGGAGGGGGGCGGCGGGCGCGGAGAAGAAGGGATGAGAGAAAAAAAGAGAAGAGCAGATTTTGATTACGGCGCTAGGTGGCGCTAGATCTCTGCTAGAATAGCGTAAAGCCCATTATTGGTATTGCCAAAAAGGAAATACCAATAGTGTACTTAGATATAATAAGTAAATCTTAAAAAAGAAAAAGTTAGCTTTAAAGTAAATCATAAGACCTTGACTTCTGTAGTCATAAAAAGAGCTGATGTAAACTGTCTCCCAGAGACAGACAAAGCAGCTAAAGCCAGATGTTTCCAACTCTTAAAATGCAGTAAAGCCACAAGCAAAATTAAAAATAATTTATTTAAAATACATATTAATCAAAGCAACTCTTTGCTACATATTTACATGAGCTGCCTTCTCCATCCCAGGCAAGAACCCTTCTCTGAGCTAGGAAAAGGGAGAAAGGACCACAGGTAACAACTTGAATCCACACAGAGACCCCCATAGCCCTGTAAAGGGAAGTTGCTAAACAGGGGAATTCAAAACAAGTATAAACATGTTGTATATATTGCTCCCCTCGTCCTGCTGTCTGTCTAAAAGGACCACAGCACGATGTAAAAATTGTAAAACTGTGGCCAGCGAAATGGCCGGGAGGCTTCTAGCATTTTCTGGTTTTGCAGAGCACTAGAGTTTGGAGTTTTGCAGAGCACTAGAGTTTGGAGTTTTGCAGAGCACTAGAGTTTGGAGTCCAGCTCCAGGAGGCCTGACACTCTTCTGGACTTCTAGAACACTGAGTTTGGACATAGCAGACATAAGCAGAGTCAAGATACCCATGCACATAAAAATAAAAATAAACAAATCATTTTGAAAATAGGTTGCCATCTTCAGGTACTGGGCACTTGTCAACAGCCACTGAATCAATCTGTGCAGGGAAAAGAAATGGTGTGTGTGTGTGTGTGTGTGTGTGTGAATAGATGTTCCTGCTAACTGTTCCTTTTAGCAAATTATACAGAGAAAATGTTTTTCAAATCAAAATAGCAGAGCCTTGGATGGCCTCAGAGCACAGCAGCTGACTCTGTAGCCTGAGTACCCCCTCTCCCACGGGGAGTGATTCCGTTATAAATGAGCTCCCGTCTATTGCATTGGGTCACATGGTAAGTGTTGGGATCCCTTTGCAATGACAGCTTAGCTCAGTTCAGTGAGTACAGGATGGCATGAGAATCAAGCAGACTTTGAAATCAAGGGAAAAAAAAGAAAGACAAAAAGCCTAAAGAAAGCCCTGGAAGGTTTTAGTGGATGTAAGTGAAGGAATGAACACACCAGGGAAGAAGCAGCCCCTCAGAAATAAAAGGTAAGCACACAGGGTAAGTGTGTGCCCTAGAGGTGTGGGAACCATATAAATCAATGGCTCCCCTCAGCAGAGAGAGATAACCATTCCTACACCAGGGGTGGGGGAGGGTAAAATAATAGACATGAAAAGATTACAAATATGTAATTAAATGTGAGGGCACATGATATGCTTCAGAATTACCTTGAAGACACGCTGGCTAGAATACCATAAGCGCTCAAGTGGGGGCTTGGGGCTGGAGAAAGAAATGACTCAGCAGTTGAGCACACTCTCTGTTCTTTCAGAGGATCTGAGTTTAGTTCCCAGAACCTAAGGAGGTGGCTCACGGCCATCTGGACTGTTGTAAGATTCTGGGAGCCTTAACTTACCGGAGAGACCCCCCGAGAGAACAATGTAGAGATGGGAATCGATGCAAAAAGCAAGAGGATTTTTTTTTATTTGATCCAGCATGCTGGGGTCGCCTTGCAGGTGGGGAGAGAACAACCATGCACAGTGGGCTGTGTGGGCCTTTATACAGTTCTCAGGGCAGCCGCCATTAGGCACAATGTGATTGGCCGAACAGTGTTACCTTTAAATTAATTGGTTGTTAGGGAATGAGGTAGGTAGTCAATGGTCTCTGGGCCTCCCCTAGCTGCAGGGACCTCCTTGTGGTCTGTGGAATGTAATTTAGCCTCTTCCATCTGGGAAGGGCAAGTGTTCTATCCCCTTTCCAAAGTTCCTGAGCTAACCCTTTCAATGTCAACTCCAGGGGATCTGGTGCCCTCCTTAGACTTCTCAGGGCACTGCATGCACAAGCACATGCACGCACACACATAAAGAAAAATAAATCTTTTTTAAAAAAGCAGAATGCTAAAGTATTTACACACACACACACACACACACACACACACGCGCGCGCACACACGCGCGCACACGCACGCACGCACGCACGCGCACACACACACACACACACACACACACACATTTAAAGTGTATGAACCAAGTGGCGGTGGTGCATTCCTTTAATCCCAGCAGTCAGAAGGCAGAGGAAGGCTCTTTCCGTGGGCTCAAGGCTAGCCTGGTCTACATAGTGAGCCCCAAGACAGCCAAGAATACATGGAGATACCCTGTATCAAAGATAGTATGTGTATGTGTGTGCATGTATATATGTATATGTAAAGTATCCTACAAAGGAAATATATTTGCACCAATTTGTCTTTCCTGTATAATTAGATCTGCTCTTGGAGATATAAAATTAGACTCTGAAGCAAGAAAACAGATGGCCAGAGAACGGAGGGAATGTGGGGGAGAAAACGGAACTTTCAGATATAAAAACATGTATTATTATCATATTTTTATAATGAACATGTATGAGAAATGACGTGGTAGTTGCGCTCCGATGTTTCTTGGTTCCCGTGAGGTAGATTCTAAACTGAAAACATTAAAAAATGAAGGAAGGTGATTCAGAGAAAAATAAACAAATGGGGAAAATCAAATTTCATTCTTAGAAGTCACCATAGAATCAGCCCCAGTAGGGAAACAGGTTTCCAGCACCCAACCCAAGTTAATATTAAGGAGAATTTATATGCTTGATAAAGGACGTAAAGCTGGATGATGTAAAGCAAGCTGGACGACATAAAGCTGGCTGCCATCATGGCTTCGGGCCTAGACATTATTACAGAGAAAGCAGTGGACACCAAGACCAGTTCGGGATCTGAACCACATCTCAGAAAGAAGATGGTACAACATTGTTATGGGGTGGGAACACAGAGTGAGGAGGAAGTGGGTGGGCTGTTGCACTGACCAGTCATATTTTGACACAAGGGGTTAAGCATGGAAGTTAACGTTGGTGACGGGGCCTGATTTGGGTGACCTGGTTTCAGGGTCCTTAATTCAGCTTTTACAGTCAGGACCCCTCCTGGACTCTGGTCCAGAAGTTTAGAATGGTAAGGAAACAAAGGAGTGGGCAGGCTGCACGTAGTTAAGTTGTGACAGGCAGCACGTTTGTGACTTGTGTGTCTTCGTTTAGATGATGGGATAAAGGCAAGTTCCCTCTTTACATCTTTTACCGGCTAGCGTACAAACATGAAACACCTGAAGAAGCAGGAGAGAACTGGGCTATGGGGCCTGGGAACATGAACTCTTCTTTTAGCCTTGCCAGCAGGATGGAACTTGTTCCTGAGATGGCTGGACTCAGGAGACTGTCTCCTAACACTTGGACGGCTGTTTGTTCGTTCCCACATTCAACATGTACTTAAGGGTGTGTGTTGATAACCTTCTTTTGTCGTTTGTAGAGACTGGTTCTTACTTACCCAGCTGGGCTGGCCTCAAGCCATCCATACAGCCAAGGCTGACCCTGAACTGCTGATCTTCCTGCTCGTGCCTCCTGAGGACTAGAATTACAGGTGTGAGCCTCCATGCCTGGCTCATGCAGAGCTGGGGTCAAACCAGGGCTTTATGCCACTAGGAAAATATTCTTACGAGTGAACCACCTGCCGGCTCTTTCTTCTACATCTAGAAATAGATTTAAAACAAACTGCAGTACTTTAAACAGATCTTCCCATTACTTCTGCATCTAGTCTAGTTAAGGGAACCCACCCCCACCTCAAAAGGTCTGATGTTCGGAGGAAAACATCTCTTTCACCAAGTGAGAAAAAAATAAATGGGTCAGACAATAAATCTATGCAAGGCAGAAGCATCTGCCAGCAAAATAAATGGGGGAGTGCTCAGTTTATGGAACTTAATAAAAAAAAAAAAGCAGCTGATATAAGCCCATCTTTGTAGAGGTTCTTTCTCTTCTCTATATATATCTATATATCTATCTCTCTCTATATATATACTTTTTTCTTATGAGCCATTGTTCAATATACATATACACATTTCTCTGTGGCTTCAGGTTAATACCTGTAGCACATTGTAATTCATCAGTCATTATGGCTGAAAAGAGTCAAGGACATTACAAATAAAATGCAACAAAAAGTGAAGGAGCAGGCGGCAGGTGGGCAGGCTGGTGCCAGAGTGGAGCCCAAGGTCATGAGCAGGGTGGTTCTGCGTAGGCAGGGCTATCAGCAAGGATGGAGGGTGACCTCGGCTCTCTGGAAGTCCTCAGCCTTTCACACTGTAGCACTGCCTAATGAAGTGGTCCATTGTTCTTCTCCACAGCCCTGTTGTAATCTGCAACTCCTAGGCTCTATCTGCAAGGCTGCAGCCTGGCCCCGGGGGATTAAAGTAACAGAAATCTTACAACTCAGGATGACTTTGTCTCAGGCGCAGCGCCAGCTGAAATCCAGAATAAACAGTAACCTGATACAGTCAGCACTCAGAGGTTTGCCGGTAACTCTTGTTGCCCTTGTTCATTTCATTCATTTAACTCCACATTCTAAGGTTTGTGAGGATGGAGACAGAGGGAGGAGCAAGAGCATCAGCCTAAATCCATCTCACAAGGCACCGAAAAGCACCATGCCGCTTCACCACTGGCTTCTGACTAAGAACTGAGCTCCAGCAAACATCATCTGCTTCCAAGCACTCCCTTGTGATGCTGGCCGCTTCCCCTCCACACTTGCTCAAATCCCTCCGCCCTCTAAGCCTTTGCTCAAGTCTTGCTTTCTGCACAAGACCTCTCCGTCCACCCTTTTGAAGATCTCCACTGGCTTCTGCTCATGTCACCTCCTCTAACTATTCTTGACCCATCATCCCCTGAAGTCTTTTTTTTTTTTTTATGTCTATAGCAGTTATTAAATTCTAAGCCAGGCACAGTGGCAAATGCCTATAATCCCAGCACAATGGAGACAGGAGGATCAGGAGTTCAAGGCCAGTCTAGACTGCATAGTGAGTTTGTGGCTAGCCTAAGAAGCACGAGAAACATAGACCAGAGGGGAAGAAGTGTAGGGGAGGGTAACAAGAGGGGAGGAGAGAAGGAGGGGAAGAGAGGAGAAGAGAAGAGAGAGGAGAAGAGAGAGGAGAAGAGAGGAGAGGAGAGGAGAGGAGAGAAGGGGAAGGGGAAAGGAAAGAAAGGGGAAGGGAAGAGGAAGAGGAAGAGGGGGAAGAGATGAGAAGAGGAAGAAGGGAGGGAAGGAGAGGGTGTTGGGTTTAATTTGAGGCTGTGAATATAGGTTATCAGTGAAGAGCTGGTCTAAGAGCAAAGAATTAGTTATGCAAATTCTTGTGCATAACTAAATAAAATAAATGTGTTTCAGGGTTTCCTGAGGAATGCTGGCTTTATCTAAGTGCCAGAAATATTCCATATTGAATTTATTTCTAGAGATGTGGACAGCCTGAGATCTCTCTCTCTCTCTCTCTCTCTCTCTCTCTCTCTCTCTCTCTCTCTCTCCGTGTGTGTGTGTGTGTGTGTGTGTGTGTGTGTATGTGGTTTCACCCATGTGCTATAATTTAATATGGTCCAACTGCATTCATTCTGCCTGTTTTTTTTTTCATCAAAATCTGGTAAAATATGGGTTCTGTGATGATTGGCACTTTGTCTTGTCACCTTTTATATCTCAAGCACCCAGAAGGTTCCCGCCATCCTATGTGCTGAGTAGTCAGCTATATCCTCCTGTCTGTCTGTCTGTCTGTCTGTCCTCTCTGTTACAAATGATGTGAGTGTGTTTACTTGGTTTTATTGTAGCATCGTTCATAATGAATAAAGCATGCTGGTGCCAGGTGGATGTAAGTCCACTTCGTCTCAGGTTGTAGAATTAACTTTCTTCACAAAAGTGGCATGAGGAGCTGGAGCGATGGCTCCGTGGTTAAGGCCACTGGCTGCTCTGGCAGAGGACCCGAGTTAGACTCCTAGCACCCACCTGGTCCCCCTTAACTGCTGAGGTTTGGTCTGTTGCTATGTATTGTAATGCTAAGTTCTATACTTGAAGGTCTAGGCCTGTGACTGATGCCTCATGTTTACAAGCTTTTGCTGTACAAATCTTGCTCCTTGATTTAAAACCATTGATTAAATAAAATTGGTTACTGCCAATTACTGGAGGGATTAGAGGCAGGTGGGTTTGGAGAGACCTAGATGGGGGACAGAGAGATGGGGTAGGAGGAAGAAGAGAGAAGAGAGAAGCTCTCAGGAGGGGAGATGGACCATGAGGTAGACCATGTGGCCAGGAGAAAGAGCAAGTATCTGGGTTACACCACTGGGGAGGGAGCATGCACAATCACACTTGTGTACACACATGCACACATACACACACACACACACAAACACACTCATGCACACTCACGCATGCATATATACATAATGCACACACGCATGCTCATGCGCACACACTCAACACTCGTACACACACACACATGCACACATATACACACATGCACACACAGAGTTAGGTCTCACGCTATTCCCATATCCAGAAATAAGTTCAATATGGACCATTGTAGTGGTGAATTAGTTAAACTGCTTTGGATTCCATCCAGCAGGTCACACTTGCACACCCATCCAAGAGCTCTCTGGATTCTCCAACAAAAGACACACATATACCAGCTTAATTTTAATATGTCTTGACTGGCTCAGTGGCTGGACACTTCTAAAACTCCCCGAAGCCAGGAAACATTCCTCTCTGGTATTCCTGGGTTAATATCTTTTAAAATCTATATTATATCTTTGCTTCTCTGGAGTCCTTCTGGGTAGCCCCTTGTCTTGGCTACCCAAATGCTTCTGGGCAGCCAGCCCTTCCAGGGCCACTTTTCTTTTACCTATACTTTGGCCGTTACTCTGTCCTGCTCCTTCCTGTGATCCATTCTACCATTTCTCCTGGTGGCCCTTTCTTTCTCTCCCTCATTCTTCCCCCCACCCCAGGAACCTAGAAGTCCCGTCTCTTTCATCCTGCCCAGACATTGGCTCTTGGCTCTTTATTGATCAATCAAAACCCAACTGGGGACAGGGACCTTCAGTGTTTGGACATGCAGATTTTGGGGGTCCAAATTAAGACAAAGCATTAGAACCAATTCCTAGCAGACTATTTCTGGCAGTTAGATAAAAGCCAACATTCCCCAAGAACCTGTGAAACAGGTTTTCAGTCCCCAGAAAGGCATCATTTCCCTGATCTCTGGCAGGAGGGGCATATGACTCTCTGGTACCTGTGGAGCCTCCCAGCAAGTCAAAGCCCAGGCTGCCCTCTTGGTTCCCGAGCATCACAAGTTCCTCTTATGTACATCAAAGTCTATACCAGCATCCCAGTCTCTGTCTCTTTCTCTGTCTGTCTGTCTGTCTGTCTGTCTTTCTCTCCTCTCATCATCACTCTCTACCTTTATTCTCTATCTCTTGATACTTTCACTATCTCTGCTCTGAACTCTTCCAGATGCTTCTGTATATTTCTGTTCCCTTATTCACACACACACACACACACACACACACAAAACTTCCTCCTAATAATGGAGAGGTCATGTCCACAGTTTCTTTACTCCACCCCCTCATATAGCACAAACATATACATACACACATGTACATAAATATACACACATGCACACACATAATAAGACATGCACATACATGTACACACATGCACACATATGCATGCATACACACATTACACATATGCACCATATGCACATGTGTACACATATGCACGTGCATATACACCATATACACACGAACACACATGCACATGCTTGACCCTTGACCCTCAGGTAGGATCCAAGTTGGTGTTTCTGAATTTCAAAGCTCTTCTTTCAACATTCCCTTTGTCTTGAAATTAGCCACAGGACCCAGCAAAGGCAACCCCACAAAACTGTCATCTTCCTGCAATTCTGTTTTCTGAATAGAATTATGAAAGGGGAGGAGGGCTGGAGATAAGTAAACATCAAGGGAAATATTTTTCTATTGTAGAATTTTTTTAAGATCAAAATGCTGAATTACATTTGTGTGTGTGTGTGTGTATGTGTGTGTGTGCTTGCATGTGCATGTGAGTGTGCAACCATGCACATAAACACATGCACCAAGTACACATGTGGAGGTCCGAGGACAGCTTGAGGGGCTCACTTTTCTTTTGCTATGTGGTCCCTGTGGATTAAACTCAGGTTATTATGCTGAGCCATCTCACTGGCCCATTCCCCCAACCCCCACCCCTGATTTTAAAACTCCGTCCTGCCCCAGTTCCTGAGGAAATACCTCCTTAGCTCTCTCTGGTTTCTGGTTTCTCCTAGAATTCAATAGACACTTGGTCTTACAGTCATCTATGCACTCTGGCTTCCTTCCCCAGCTCTTTTCAAGCAAGCATATGTCCCTGACACTGAGTGGCATCAGAGATAGCAATTCCATGTTGTTCTGTTTGTGATCTCTTTCCATCCTTCATCCACTACACATACACACATGCTCTATAAAGACAGAGACAGAGACTGGGATGCTGGTACAGACTTTATTTACCAACAAGTGACCCCAACAAGGTCCCACTCAAGTGACCTCTGTTTGGTTAGAAACTCTTGTTTTGAGGGTGGTCAGTCTCTTGGAATGTCAGTGCTGCTTGTCCTGTGACTAGGAGCCCAGGGCAGGTCAGTGTACAAGCGACACCTCTTGTCATCCATACCCAGACTTCTGCTGCTTTATAATCTCCTATGGCCCTCAAGACCCGTCTTTATCTTTAGAGTTATTTCCTCATGCCTGTAAGTGTTGACAAGCTCAGATTCCAAAGTCAAGGGCAAGTCTAGGTTAACGTCCACTCTTTCCATTTAATCACCCCTCAGTTCTTGGTTTGCGATTTTGAGACAGGGTTTTCCCTTTGTAGCCTATGCTAGCCTAGAACTCATGATCCTCCTGTTCCCACCTCCCAAGTGCTGAGATTACAGGTGTGTGCCTCCAGGACCAGTTCGTCTCTTGTTTTCTGTTTTTCCCCATAACATTACCCCCTTCCACATTACAGAAGCATATTTTAATTTTTAAGAATATTATTTTATGTGCACCCCTGTGTGCCCAAGTCTATGTGCACCAGGTGCATGCAATACCCACAGAGGCCATGGAACAGGCAGTAGAGAGCCACGTGTGGATGTGGGGGAAACCAAGTCACAGGCTCTGGAAGAGCAGCAGCTTGGACCACCTTCCAGAACCCACAGAAGTGAGGCTTTAGACATTAAGCCCTCCCCTTTGCTGGCAGCATGCCCTCCTCTTCCTCTGTAGGCCCCTGGATCCCTTTGACAGAGGAGCTCTTTGCTGTGTTGACCCACAGAGTTCCTATCAGACAAGAAACCTAAGCGGAAGCTGGCTGTGGAGAAGGGTGACATCACTTCTCAGTCTACACCCTCATCCGGAGTCTTTTCTCGGAAGCCTGAACCCTCAGACTTCTACCATGGTGTTTTTTTGTTTGTTTGTTTGTTTGTTTGTTTTTATCATTGTGCCAATACCGTTTTCACAAGCTTTGTCTTTCAAGCTGATCCACATTAAACTTACTCATGTGAGTCTTGACTTCATGGCTTGTAGGGGAAAATGCATATTGCTTGTCAGAAGCAAAAGACAATCATAGTGTAAATATTAGACAATGGAAAAGTTAGAACTGGAGAGATGGCTCAGTGGATTAAGAGCGTTTATTGCAAAAGCCTGAAGATTTGGGTTTAGATTCAAATAAAAAGCATGGTGTAGCCACCTCTGTATCACTAGTGTACCATGGAGGAGAGCATCCCAGGGGCTTTCTGACTGTCAACCAGGCTCCAGTGCAGTGAGAGATTTTTATCTCAAAGGTGTACAACTGAGAAAGGCAACACTAGATGTACTCTTCCAGTCTCTGCTCCTGGGCATGGACACACACACACACACACACACACACACACACATCACTGTTGTGTTTTATGAACCCATGTACAATTCGTCAGGAGGGAGCAGGCAAGGGTGTCTCCCTGAACAATCAAGCCATAGGACAGACCTAGCATGAAGAAGGTTTGTGGGCGGGAAGAGAGGGGGACCTGGAAAAGGGGTAGAGAAAGGGGGACGGAAAAGGACAGAAAGAGAGGGGAAAGAAGGGAACCAGTGCAGGAAAGAAGAGGCCAGTGGGGAGCATGCTGTGTAGAGAGAAAATAGGAGATGGTGAGGTGAGAGAGGGAGAGAGGGAGAGAGGAGGGGGAGAGGGAGAGGGGGAGAGGGAGAGGGAGAGGGAGGGAGAGAGAATACTGAGCAGTCCTTATTTATTTATTTATTTATTTATTTATTTATTTATTATTGGATATATTCTATATTTACAATTCATTTCCCTTTTTCTGGTTCCCCACCCCCCTCAAAGGTCCCACATGCCCTTTTCCCTATCCCTGCTCCCTCATCCACCCCTTCCCACTTCCCTGTTCTGGTATTCCCCTACACTGATGCTTTGATCCTTTCCAGAACCAATGTCCACTCCTTTCTTCTTGTCAGACATCATTTGGTATGTGAATTGTGTCTTTGGTGTTCCAAGATTCTAGGCTAATATCCACTTATCAGTGACTGCATACCATGGGTATTCTTTTGAGACTGGGTTACCTCACTTAGTATGATGTTCTCCACTGAGCAGTCCTTATATACCAGGTTTAGTATACAGCTGAGCAGTCCTTATATACCAGGCTTAGTATACGTTGTGCTCTTATTTCTTGGAACGATTTTGTAACTGTATTCTCTATATTCTTAAGCTTCATCTGTTTCATTACCCCGGCAACCTGTAGTCTACATCGGAGCCTGAGGGTGCACAGGACAAGGCGGGACCTGGAGATCCCTGACCTTGGAGCGCGGTAGGCACAGGGATGCTCCAGCTTTCGGGGTTATGCGACTGTGACTCACTGCACTCTGGCATCTGTAACCTGGAGACTTTCCACGCCTGCAGCCCGGTGAGATTCAGCACACCAGGCCCCTGTCTGGAACCGCGCTCCAGGATACGAGCGTCTATCTGTAGCTAGGATGGTCTGTCACTTTATATCTGGAGCTCAAGGGTCCTCTTTCTCTTCATCTTCTCCCTCTTTTCACTGAGGAGTCCAACCATCCCCGTGCACCACGAGCTCAGACTTTCTGGAAAGCTTTCATAGGCCCCACGCTTGTTCCGCCCTCAAGGCCACGTGAGCGAACGCGGCAATCCTAGGCCCTGGGGCGTAGTAGGGCCGCCGGAGGGCGGTCTCAGAATAGGTCACGTGTGGAGGTGAAAGGCTGACAGTCTGGGGGCGGGGTCAGAATGGACCTAGAAAACGGGGGGCGGGCCCTGAAGGGCGGTAGAAGAGACCTGGAGGTTTAGAGGATCCATAGTAACAGACCTTGAGCAAAGGATTTAGAGAGGGCGGGGCAGATCCCTGAGATCATTAGGGGGTGGTCCTGATGAATTCAGAGCAGAGAGAGAGCGAGAGCGCGAGGGACTAAGAGGACTGCCCCAGCGCGAAGTAAACGAAGCTAGAGGTGTGGATCCAGGAGCACAAGTGAACTTGAAGAATAAGCTTGAAAGGGCGGGCACCAGGTGGGGCTATTGACCTGGGGGTGGATCCAGAGGAACCAATGAACTTGGAGAATGAACTTGGAAAGGAAGGGCGGCACCAAGGGTAGAATCAGGGAGACTTGGAGGGAGGGCCGTTTCTCAGGAAAGCAAAATTACAGGGGCAGAAACGCCAACCTGGCGGAATGGGTTTGCTGGGGGGCGTGTCGGGCACAGGAGACTTCTATTCACCCCGAGGCGAGTTCCAGGGGTTAAAGAACCTGGAGGGCGGGACCGGCACTAGGGCGGGACTAATGGAGGGTGGAACCCAGGGGTAATGAACCCAGCCGGGCCAGGGCTAGTGCCAAGGGGAAAGGACCTGTAGGGCGGAGTGGCCAAGGAGGAGGGGCTGGGGGTGGGGGCGACTGCTGGGGAGCGCGCGTAAGTCCAAGCAGGTCCAGCACCGCCACTGGTCGTCTGAGCTAGCGGCTGCGGGGAAGAACTAGCCAAACTGGAGGCAGAGCAGAGGCCAGAGCCCCCGGGCAGTGGTCCTAACCTCTGTAGTCCCGCTCCAGCCCTGCTCCCTTCCCTGTTAGCTTGGACCGATGGTACGCGTCGTCGGAGGACGGGGAAGCTGAGATTGTGGCTGTCGCACTTGGTCCACTAGAGACCCCTCAATCACCCCGATGGCGCTACCTGTAGCCGTGGGCACGGCTGACCCGCCGCTGTCCCCGGCCCGGGACGACGCGGAGAGCTCCTCCTCCGGGATGTGGGCCGCGCTTTATGATTACGAAGCTCGCGGCGAGGACGAGCTGAGCCTGAGGCGCGGTCAGCTGGTGGAGGTCCTGTCCCAGGACGCCGCGGTGTCAGGAGACGAGGGCTGGTGGGCCGGCCAAGTACAGCGGCGCCTGGGCATCTTTCCGGCCAGCTACGTGGCGCCGTGTGGCCCGGTGCCGCCGGCCGCGCCGCCCCCGCCGCGACCCTGCTCGCCTGTGCACGTAGACTTCGAGCGCCTGGAGCTCAAGGAGCTGATCGGCGCGGGCGGCTTCGGCCAGGTGTACCGCGCCACCTGGCAGGGCCAGGAGGTGGCCGTGAAGGCGGCGCGCCGGGACCCCGAGCAGGACGCGGCGGCGGCGGCCGAGAGCGTGGAGCGCGAGGCGCGGCTCTTCGCTATGCTGCGACACCCCAACATCATCCAGCTGCGGGGTGTGTGCCTGCGGCAGCCGCACCTCTGCTTGGTGCTGGAGTTTGCGCGTGGCGGGGCGCTCAATCGCGCGCTGGCGGCCGCCGCAGCGGATCCCCGAGCTCCAGGCCCCCGTCGCGCGCGCCGCATCCCCCCGCACGTTCTAGTCAACTGGGCAGTGCAGATCGCCCGCGGCATGCTGTACCTGCACGAGGAGGCAGTGGTGCCCATCCTGCACCGTGACCTCAAGTCCAGCAACAGTAAGTGAGGTTAGCGCCAAGGGAGCGCGGAGTCAAGGAACCAAGACAGGGATCTGACTCCGACTCGGAGCCTCAGAGCCGGAAGACAGGCTCCGGTTAACTTGGTTTAGGGAGCTTCGTGATTACCCTTGGCGTTATTAGCCAGTGAGCACCCCTTTTAAAAGACAGGGAGGGACAGGCGCTTGTAGATAAATTCTTGTTACTCTCTGGACCCACCGGACCCTGCTCATAATCTGTGTAGGTCTCACAATACATTTGCACAGGACTTGGCCAGCCCTGACCTTAAACAGAGTATGTTTAGCCTGGTGGGCGTCTTCATCAGCAGCACCCCCTCATTTCCTTCCACTTTACAAGTGTCTTATTAAAGTTTCTAATTCCTTTCTTGTGGTCTGCTCGGCAAACGCTGGGCTTCACGCATTCCAAGCAGGCATTCCTCCGCTGAGCTCTGGCCTCACTGTGAACATGGCTTCTTGTCCTTGGGCCTTACGGGTCAGAAGTCTCTGTATCTGAAACATGACCGTACTGTTCGGAGGGATCTTTTCTGCAAATCACAAGTGCCCATTTGGGCCGAGAACAAGTGCCTGGATCATGTATGGTGCTGGAAATATCAGGTTGGTGTCAGTCATCTGATCTGGAAGTCAGAGTGGACTTTCCAGGCGTTAGCAGGGAGCTCACAGCGATCTAAACACAAGCTATCAGCTTGTGCGTCTCAGAGAGCTGGAGGGAATGGCTGTTTGTAGTTGCTATTCACTACTGAAGAGCCTTCCCCTCTCCAGAGTGAGATGAAATCTCTTGCAAGACTAAAGGAGTCAGCCAGAGCTGGTGCCCCTCAGTCCTCCAAAACCTGCTAGGACAGGAGCTAGTGGGAAGGACCTCCATGTCTTCTAAGAGCAGAAAGACAGTAGCCAGTAGCCGGGGCCACAAGCGGCCCTCTCTATATGCTTGCATAGATCCTCTTTGGCTACCAAAATCCTTCAGTACAGAAATGCGCCCGAAAGGTAAAACATATTCTCTCCTTTATGCAAATCATGATTAATTGGAAGGCTGCAGCTCTGGGCCAGCACTGGATGGCTCTCCACCCCTCTGCCCAGTCCATCTCATGTAGGCCTCAGCTGCTCCAGCCATGAGCCGAAAGCTTAAGGAGGCATGTCTTGAAGAAGTGCTGGTGGTCACCACGTGCCTCCAGCTGACTGCATGGGGCCCCTGAAGTGCTTTGCTTTGAGGAGTCTGTCATACTTAATACACAATGTGCCTTTCTTTTGCATGTATGTATTCATGTGTGTCCAGGTGCACATGTGTGAAGGTGTGTGTGTGTGTGTGTGTATGTGTGTGTCTGTGTGTGTGTTCCTTCGTTCAAAGGCCTGACGCAGACTTTGAGTGTAGCTTCCTCAGATGCCCTATGCCTTTTTTATCGAGACAGAGTCTCTCAAGTCCCTGAAACTCACCAGATTAGGCTAGGCAGGGTGGCCATTGAGTCTTCTGGGTTCTCCCACTCGGGGCCTCCCCACTGCTGAGATCCTAAGAGTGTGCTGCCTGCCAAGCCAGGCTTTTTATGTGGGTTCTAAAGATGGAACCCAGGTCCTGTCCTTCAAGTTCTTTTCTGAATAAGCCATTCTTCTGCACCATAGCATGGTCTTTTTTTTTTTTTTAAGATTTATTTATCATTATATCAAAGTACACTGTAGCTGTCTTCAGACACACACACCAGAAGAGGGCATCAGATCTCTTTACAGATGGTTGTGAGCCATCATGTAATTGCTGGGATTTGAACTCAGGACCTTCTGAAGAGCAGTCAGTGCTCTTAACCGCTGTGCCATCTCTCCAGCCCAGCATGATCTTTAAGGAGCTTGTTTATATACATACTTCATGCTTGCTAGTTTCCACTATCAGTTCGTTCTTATTTCCCAAAGTATGTTGTCACCAAGAGCAATATGTAGGTAGCCTGCTGCCCAGAACACAGGGAGCCTCCACTTGTTCTGAAAGCCTGACTGCTAGAGGCCCCTGCCCCTAGCAGCCATACCAGCCCCTCCTCTGCAAGAGCTTCAGGATAACACAGAAGCTGGCATTCTTCAAGTTAAGTCTGCCAAGACTAATGCTTAAGACACATCACTCCTCACAGCAAAGGTTCAAGGCCACAGACATTGCTTTGGCATTGCACCCAGTCTGGTGTCTGGTGTGTGTGTGTGTGTGTGTGTGTGTGTGTGTGTGTACAGTTGGAGACCAGACAGAGGACATCCTCAAGTGCCTTTCACCTTTGACTGAGACAGAATATCTGACCTAGAAACATACTGGGTGAGGCTGGTGGCTAGCACGCCCCAGGATTTCACCTGTCTCTTTCTCAGCACTGAGCTTACAAGCATGCACCAGCATTCCGGCGTTTTGCATGTGGGTTCTAGAACTCCCTCCTGGGCACACATGCTTGCAAGCAAGAGCTTTTCTGTCCAAGCTATCTCCCTCATACCTGCTCAGTGCATCCTGAGGGCCACATCACACGTTCACAAGCAGTTCGCAAGCAGTTTGCTAGGTGTGTGTAGAACACAGGAGGGCTTGGGAAGCCCTGCTTATGCTTACATGTGAAAGGTGAACTTTTAAAGAACTCCTATTCTCTTTAAATGTAACAGTAGTAAAATGGTTTTCAGTTGATCCCTTCAACGTGAGACACTGCCCATCTAGGAGATTCTAGGTCTTTTGTAGGCAGTTCTCTCCTACCTTAGCTTTTGAAAATCTTTTCACCCTAGGGTCAAGTAGCCAAACTTCCTGGGGCATTTTTAATTTCCTTAAAGACAGGCCAGGTTTCCTTTATTTTAAAACGTTACCATTGCAAAAACAGTTCCTACAGTGCTTTCTTAGCACACTTCATCTCCAGCACCCCCATAAACACAGGCGTGCGCGTGCGCGCGCGGGCGCGCACACACGCACACACACACACACACACACACACACACACACCTGAAAAAAGAACCAGCACTCTACATGGATTTGCTGGCTAGGTACTAGCTTGGCCAAGGATTTGTTGGGTTACCTCCACAAGTTTAATTAGTTAATTAGAATGGCAGGAGATATTTGAGCGAATATACGGTCTACAGTGTTCATGTCAGGGGCCAGGCTGCACAAGGCTCTGTGCTCCGTGTCTGTTTGTGAACAAATAAGGGGTTTTGGAATTCCCTCTGCAGGATGTGGCTATGCCTTCTTTCTGACTGCAGTGTAGCGACCGGCTGCAGCAGGCTGTGTTTGACTGTATTATTTGCTGACGGCAGTAGTGAATTACTGGCTGTAAACAGGGCTTTGAGTCAATATTGAGCTTTTTCCCTCTGCAGCCAACCCTGCGAGAATGAGCGGTGGGGGAGGGCTTACACCCAGTCAGTGGGAATTGCTGCTTAAACAAATGCTTGACTTTGTCGGAAGATTCTGCACCTTTTGACAGGTTTTCTTTTCTAGTTTTTTAACTCTTACTACTTCTTGGGGACTTGTCTGTGATAAAGCACCAATGACTCAGACAACTTTGCCCTTTCTGACAGACAGCTACTGAAAGTCAAGCCAAACTTGCAGTGTGTGTGTGTATTTGTGTGTTTGTGCATGTCTCATGTGTTTGAGTATATGTGTGCACTGTGTATGTTTGTATTTGTGCATGTGTGTGTTTCATGTGTATGTGTGCCGTGTGTGTGTGCCATATGTGTAAGTGTGCGTATCTGAGTGTATGTTTGTGTGTACAGTGTGTGAGTGTGTGCCATGTGTGTATTTGTATGAGTGTGCATGTGCCATGTATGTTTCATGTGTGTGCCACATGTAAGTGTGTGCAAGTGTCTGAGTGTATGTATTTATGTTGTACTGTGTGATTGGTGTGTGAGTGTGTGCCACGTGTGAGTATGTGAGTGTGTGCTCTGTGTGTGTTTGTGCATGTCTCATGTGTTTGAGTGTGTATGTTTGTGTGTATTTGCTGAGTGTTTGTGTGTGTGTATTTTCTGTGTGTGCCATGTGTGTGAGTGTGTCTGAGTGTATTGTGTACAGTGTGTGTTATGTGTGTGAATATGTGTATGAGTGTGTGTATGCCATGTATATTTCATGTGTGTGTGTGTGCCGTGTGTGAGTGTGTGTATGTTGTACTGTGTGTGTGCCATGTGAGTATGTGAGTGTGTATACCATGTGAGTGTGTGTATGTTTGTACCATGTGTGTGTGCCCTGTGTGTATGTGTGTACCATGTGTGTGTGTGCCCTGTGTGTATGTGTGTGACTATGTGTGCTGTATGTAAGTGTATGTATGTGTGTGTAGAGGTCAGAGGTCAGCCTCCAGCGTGATTCCTCAGGGTCTTGCTAGTGTGGCTATGCTTGTTGACTGTCTAGCCCCGGGAATCCTGCTGTCCTCGGCTTCCCAGCACCGGATTCATGCTGCCACACTTGGCTTTTTCATGGGTTCTGTGAGATCAGACTCTGGTCCTCAGGCACAGCAGGCGCCTGACCCACTGAATCAGCGCCCCCTGCAGCCCCAAACTTGCAGACTCTGAGCTTCCTGGGAGTGAGGACATGCTGGGCCCTTGAGACTCCCAGGAAGCACAGTGCCACACTCAGCAAGCGCTGGTGAGCTCTGTCTGCCCTGGTGCCCTGCTGGAGAATGAAACAAGAGCTTGGAGGAGCCCTGGAAACTGCCCCCTGTGCCAGTCCTAAGGATGGAACCCAGGGTCTCACCAGAAAACTGGCAAGCGCCCGCTGAGCTTCCTCCTCAGGCCTCTTTCTGTTTCTTTCCTGAGACATGGTAGAGCCATAGAGTACAGGCTGGCCTCGAAAGAACTCGGTAGCCCATGCAAGCCTCGAACTTCCAATCCTCAGCCTCCTGAGCAGCTGCACTGAGTCTGAGCTGGCAGACCAGCGGGTTTTACGTGGACATTCAGAGAGAAGGGGGAAAAAAGCAAAACAAGGCTCCCTGTGCTTCAGGCCACATTTAAACCTCCTCTGGTCCCTCCTTGGTTGTAGGATCACAGTGGCAAGGCAAGGGGCAGTGGCAGTATCTGCCACCGGAGTCCAAGGAGGAAGGACTGGGAGTCTGTCATGCTGGGTTAGTGTTAGCATGTCTACCAGGTAAACAAGCTGGTGAGGGGGTGGGGGGTCGGGGGTGGGAGGTGGAGGAGAGGTCACCATCTCAGAGCAGGGGCACAGGAAGCTGGTGAAGCAGCCTGGTGCAGAGAGCTTGAGGTACACACGGTCAGACCTGTGGGCTCACAGCACTCCGATGTCTCTGCCTGGGAGCCTGGTAGCATTTTGTACCCAGATCTGACTTGTGTTACACAACTATATGTCATCTATAATATACTATAAATGGTATACTATGTTTTTTTAACACACACACACACACACACACACACACACACACACACATGCCCACATACTTTTTTTAACTGCTGGGGATGGAACACAGGGCTAGGCAAGTGTGTGCTATATAATGAGTTTGGGGCTTGCCTAGACTACAAGATTCTATCTCAAAAACAAACAAACAAAACAACAAATAGATAGGAAAGAAAAAAGATGAAGGGGAGGAAGACAAAAAGGTTAGGGGGAGGAGGAGAAGAGGGGAAGAGGAGGAGGAGGGGGATCCACCTATTTTCACCTCTTTGTAGAATCTCTCCTGAACTTTTACTCTAACGTTTGAAACATACAAACCTAAACTCCCTCTCCTCTGCAACCTCGGAGCTTCTAGACGATACAGAAGTCTCCTGCATTGGGGTGGCATTTACTGGACAATAAATACCCAGTGGGAGGGGTTCTGGATAGAGAATGTAGCCAGTTACATTAAACACACACACACACACACACACACACACACACACACACACACAAACCCAAAACAACAAACCAAAAAGACCCAGCCCCTGTAGAGACTCCCCAGTCTGCAGCCTGGGCAGGCAGAGCGGGCATCTGTCTGGGTTTAGACAACAAAGAAACGGGAGGAAATGAGGAGCAAGGTATTGAGCTGAGAACGCTCAGCACACCTTTCTGTAGACAGTTTTGCCAGAGTTTAATTCCTTGTTGACCTTCTCCCAGTAAGTTCCTCGAAGTGCTGTCTTTTTATAATTATTTCGGTTCATGTTTTAATGACTAGCCAGGGAGCAGAAGGGGTCAAGGCAGGTGAGAAGGGAGTCAATGCTGTCCTTGCTGTCCCTCGAAAATGGCTTTCAGGAGTCTAGGGGCGGGGTCTGAGACACGTGGTCTAGCCCTTACTTGCTCACACTCGCGTGAGAACGTCTAACCTTACCAGAAATCTGAAAGGCCGGGGCATTAACTTAAAGTCACTCAGACCTGGCTCGCTCTATCTATCTATCTATCTATCTATCTATCTATCTATCTATCTATCTAATTTGAGACAGAGTCCGATGTATAACTGGCTGGCCTCACCTCTACAGGTAAACAGGGATGACCTTGAACTTCAGATCCTTCTGCCTCTACTTCCTGAGGGCTGAGATTACAGCTCCAGTCGCTCCCTTTTGTGCGGTGCAGGCGTGAAGTGGAACCCAGAGCTCCCTCCTTGCTAGGCAAGCACTCACCACTGAGCCACACCCCCAGTCCTGGACTTCAATACTTCTGTGTCGTCTCCCTCGGCTGTGTAGCCATGGTCAAGTTACGGAACACCCTGATTTGTGACATTGTGTACAGAGTTCCTCTCATGGAGACCAACTCAGTCCCGTGGGGAAATCTGCTCCGTGGTTAACACTTCAAAGGCAGTTGGGTAAACATTGCCGGGAGGCAATTGGCATTCATAAGGACCGGTGAGCAGTTACAGGTGTGGCTGGACGGAAAGGCCGCTGGGATGGGTTTGTGGGAGGAAACGCTCACAGTGTAGCCAGGCACCAAGCTTCCGGTGCCATGCAAAGGTGTGTGCGCAGGGGGAGCTGGGGAACAAGATGGCATTGTCCGATTTGTGGTGGTAGAGCCAGGGATTGCCTAACAGCAGCAGTAAAAGCGAAGTGACCCTGGGATGTCAGCCTCCCGCACGTTGTTGATGAATTATGAGCAAATCGTCGTATGCTCTCACTGTTGAATCCCTGGAGACTCGGACTATATTAATTCGGTTCCCTGTCCAGCTGCAATTTTTCTTTTTTAAAATTTTCCTTTATTTCTCTTTTATTTTACATGTATGGATATTCTGCCTACACGTCTATCTGTTCACTTGGGACGTGCCTGGTGCCCGCTAAAGGCAGAAAAGGTTATCAGAGTCATAATATTATTGTTGTAGGTGGTTGTGAGTCGCCATGTGGTTGCTGGGAATCAAACCTGAGTTGTCTGGAAGAGCAGCCAGTGTTCTTAACCCTGACCCATCTCCCCACACACTAAATGGAGAGATGTTCACCTATACCCCCCCACACACATATATACACACATTACACTTAATGAAGAGATGCTCAGAAAACAATACACCACACACACACACACACACACACACACACACACAGGTTATTTATTTATTTATTTATTTATTTATTTATTTATTTATTTTTGGTTTTTCGAGACAGGTTTCTCTGTGTGGTCCTGGCTGGACTGGAACTCACTCTGTAGACCAGGCTGGCCTTGAACTCAGAAATCCGCCTGCCTCTGCCTCCCAAGTGCTGGGATTACAGGCGCGCGCCACCATGCCCGGCTATTAGGTGTCAGGAATCCTAGGCTCTTGGTTCTCTGTAGTGGACAAAGTGGAGCCAAGCTCTTCCCCCTAGTACATGAGACAGGCATGAAATCTGTCGGTCGGTAAAGATACGTAGCCTTCATGCTCATGTTGGAAGGGAGATGATAGCCAGGTGTGGTGAGCTCGTTCTTGAAATATTAGCATTTGGGAGGCTATGGCAGGAGGATTCCTGGTGAGCTACATGGTGAATTCCATGACAGCCTGAGCTATACAGAGAAAGACCCTCTCTCATAACCGAATAACAGCAAGAAAGCTGGATATGCTAGTGTAGGTAGGGCAGCTAGCCTGGGCTACAAAACGAGACCCTGTCTTGAGGAAAATAAAAAGAATAAGCATTTTTTTCTTTTTCTTCTTTTTCTTTTTTCTTTTTGTCAGAATGAGCAGCCATGTGGATTGTCCTTTAAAAGAAAGGGAAATTCAGAGTCTTGGGGAAGTGGATGGAAAGAAGCCTGCACTTGTGGGAAGTGAGGGGAGCATGTCAGGTTCCTGGCAGGAAGCTGCTGTAGAGGAAGAGAGTAGAAATGAGAAGAGAGCACCTGTCCAACCCTCCGGGTCTGCGCTACAGAGCCACAGGCTCTGACTGTGACGGAGGGCTTGAACAAAGCTGTGTGAAGTCTCCTCGACTCGTGTATGTTTCTGGTCCCTTGAATGTCATGAACAACAGTTTGAGGCCAGACTCGGAGGGCCATGGTTAAAGTGAAAAAACTTGGGAGTCAGAATGAGAGAGGAAGGGGAGTCAGGAAAGCCAGCGGCCCTGGACTGGTATCTGGAGATCTTTTGGGAGAAGAAATGCAAACAGGAATAGCAAGAGGGTGAAGCAAGGGGGGAGAGGGGTTCTCTAAGGCCAGCAGAGGTGGGGCCAGGGCATCAGAGAGCAGTGTGCGGAGGCCTGGATTCACACACCTGCAGGGCCCTGATTATTTTTACAGCCTCTTTCTTTGTGAACGGGTGTGACCCTCTCTGGAGGGCAGAGGTGAATGGTTTTACACCTTGCAGGTGATTTAAGGCCAAAGAGCTTATGATAAGTTCTCGCTCTCCGGCCCAGTCCTCCCATACAGTGTTGGTTATCTGGTTACTCATTCAGCCAACAAAGACACAACAAGGAGCATAAAGATGCCAGGCTGAGTCGCCATATTCCCAGCATCCACAAGGTGGTGGCCCCAGTTTCAGGGCATCTGACTCCCCGTTCTGGCGTCTGAGGGCACTGTAGGCGCACGGCCCACGTGTGCCCCTCCAGGTAAAGTGCTTACACATAAAAAAAATAAAAATCTTTTTTTTTGTTGTTGTTGTTTTTTTCAAGACAGGGTTTCTCTGTGTAGTCCTGGCTGTCCTGGAACTCACTCTGTAGACCAGGCTGGCCTCGAACTCAGAAATCCACCTGCCTCTGCCTCCCAAGTGCTGGGATTAAAGGCGTGCGCCACCACCGCCCCGGCAAAAATAAAAATCTTTAGAAGAGAAGAGAGAACCTTCTTGTCGAGCTTGAGGGAGAGCATGGGGAAGGGGCTCTATGTGCTTACACATAAAAAAATAAAATAAAAATCTTTAGAAGAGAAGAGAGAACCTTCTTGTCGAGCTTGAGGGAGAGCATGGGGAAGGGGCTCTATGTGCTTACACATAAAAAAATAAAATAAAAATCTTTAGAAGAGAAGAGAGAACCTTCTTGTCGAGCTTGAGGGAGAGCATGGGGAAGGGGCTCTATGTGCTTACACATAAAAAAATAAAATAAAAATCTTTAGAAGAGAAGAGAGAACCTTCTTGTCGAGCTTGAGGGAGAGCATGGGGAAGGGGCTCTATGTGCTTACACATAAAAAAATAAAATAAAAATCTTTAGAAGAGAAGAGAGAACCTTCTTGTTGAGCTTGAGGGAAAGCAGCATGAAGAGAGAGGCTCTTCATAGATTCCTCAGCACGGAAGTAGGATCCCGTTGGGACCCCAAAGATGATGATAGCTCATGATCCGCAGAGGGGTTCAGGACCCCTGGCTACTGGTAGAGGGTGTTCACTCAGTGAGCAGGTGCTGGGAGAGGGGGACAGAGACAATGCAGTGATGTTTATTTTTGTTTTAAATTTGCAGTGACTTTAGATACCAGAGTTGTGAGAATGTGGGGTTCATGTGGAAAATGCAAGAGTGAGCTGGAAAGACCATGTCAAAAGAGGGCAAATAGACTCGAAAGCCCGGTGAGATTCAGGCCTTTGTTCCACAGCTTAGGGGTGAGGAGAGGGGTGAGGAGAGATGGGTTAGCACCAGTATGGTGTGGTGCAGGGAGACACTTTCCCTCTGTTCCAGACCCAGTGCCCCCTATTGTGTGCAGAACGCACATTCACAAGGTGACCTTGTGACCCTAGCCAGAGCAGTGATGCTTGTAAATCTATTCCACTTTGTTCCCCCTTCTTCCCACTTGCTGATTTTTTTTAAAATAATACATTCCTAGTTAACGATTAATTGAAACCCATCTGTCTCACAGAATAGAGTCTGGATTCACTGACCCCATAAATGTTGGAGAAACCAGAGCGGGTATGCTGTGATCACTTAAAAAAAAATGCTGCTTGCCAAGAAATTTGCACAGGACAACAGGAGACTTTAGAGATGTTGGGGGGCTAGAGATGTCAGAGGGCTCACCGACTGATAGTTGGGTGGGTGGCCAAGTGTGAGGCTGAAGAGTGCAGCCCATGGACCAGGGCTGAGAGTCACCTTTGCAGTCTCAGAGAGGGTTCTCAAAGGCTCATGGCTCAGCTGCTAAGGAGGATTAGCAGGTGCCCAGGAATCCCACCTGCTTGGTGTGACTCAGAGCCAGACCTGTTAATAGCCTTTCCCGAAAACTTTGAGGGACCGTAAGTGGAAGCAGTCCCAACCTACGTGCACCTGAAACCTGGCGAGACCTGGAGGGAGGCCCAGGTCTAATTTAACTGTTGAGATGGCGTGTTGTGGTTTCAGTCACATTGCCCAAAAGATAAGGAATTTCAGGAATTCTGCCATGCCAGTCGGAAACAGAGTCCCGCACAATGGGCCTTTCATGGAGCCCTGGCCTGCGGTTGGCACTGAGGTGTTATTTTAACTTGTTTTGTGTTGATCTGGAGTGTGCAGTGCCAGTTGCTAGGGGAACTTTGGACCTGGGAAAAGAGAAGCTGGGTTCTAATGATGGCGGGGCAGATGATAACTGCGTGGGCCCCCCTCCTGCTGCTTAGGAAGGAAGCTGGCTTGCTGCTGGTCAGAGCTGAGTTCTCCCTCCTAGCTGCCCTCCGGGGTCCAGGCTCTGGTCTTCCCGCGTGTGGACCTGGGGACTGGGGACATTTAGAGGTCCACATGCAGTGCTGCTGCTGAGTCTTCTGCCGTAGTGACGTCTCTCATCGTTGTGACCAAATTCCAGATCAGACTCTTAAGGGATGAAGGATATAGCTCCTCCGTGACAGGGGCGCGGCAGCAGGCGTGTGAGGCAGTCGGTCGCCTTCTGTCAGAAAGCAGAGCTGGAACAGGAAGTTGGGCCAATCTATAACACTTCAAGGTCTGCCCGCTCTAACGTCTTTGTCCTGCTAGGCTCCACCTCCTGAGGGTTCTACGGCCTTACAAAACAGTGCCGCCCACTGGGGGTGGGGGTGGGGTGGGGGTGTGTGGGGTGTGGGGTGTGGGTGTGTGGGGTGTGGGGTGGGGTGCGGGGTGGGGTGGGGGTGCGGGGTGGGGTGGGGGTGGGGGTGGCGGTGGGGGGGTTGGGGGGGTTGGGGGGTTGGGGGGGGTTGGGGGTGGGGTGGGGGTGGGGGGGTGGGGTGGGGTGTGGGGGGGTGTGGGGTGGGGGTGGGTGGGGTGGGTGGGGGTGGGGGGTGGGGTGGGGTGGGGTGGGGTGGGGTGGGGTGGGCAAGCATGGAAGCACACGGTTCTGTGGAGGTCAGTCCTCACTCAGATCACACCCTCCTGCCCATCCTCCACAAGAGTGCAGTGACGAAGAAAGAAGACTCTCGGGGAAGGAGCTAATCATTTGTATTTTCTCTGTGGTTAAGAGTACCCACTTAAAGGATTTGTGGGCACATCTCTTTGTTAAGTAGGAATTTATTTTTCTTAAAATTCAGAAGGACAAAATGGGCTTTTAGCTCACAGGGAAGAACTGTCCCAGCACCCATCCAGTCAGCAGGCATTTTTGGCCACCTTGCCTTCCTGGGACAACATGGCAGGGCTGGAGAATGTCAGAGGTCCTCCACACGGGGTATCTCAGCTAACTAGGGTTTCTATTGCTGCTACAAACAATGAAAACAAAATAAAACAAAACAAAACCCATCATGACCGAAAAGCATATTGTGGAACAGAGGGTTTATTCAGTTTATATTTCCAAATCACCAAAAAAAAAAAAAAAATAAAAAAATAAAAAAAATAAAAAATGCCAGCACAGGAACTCAAATGGGGAAGAGACCTGGAGGCAGAAGTGATGCTGTTTACTGGCTTGCTTCCCATGGCTTGCTCAGCCTGCTTTCTTATAGAACCCAGGACCACCAGCCCAGGGATGGTACCACCCACAAGGGGCTGGGCTCTTCCCCATTGATCACTAACTGAGAAAGTGCCTCACAGCTGGATCTCGTGGAGGCATTTCCTCCACTAAGGCTCTTTCTTCTCTGATAACTGTAGCTTGTGTCAAGTTGACACACAAAACCAGCCAGTACACAGGGGCATCTCTGCATATAGCTCTGGGATCTCCAGTGACATTTTTGGACTGTAAATTGGAGATCTCAATTCTTCCCTGACTGACTGACTCCAGAAACAGTTCTGGCCATTGGGGGCACCAAGTATGATTGTCGGTGCCGAGTATTGACTGTTCGAAGGGGTAAGATAGCTTTGATGAAGGCTAGCCCAGCCTATGTTGAGGTGTACAGGGTACAGTGTTGCTGTGGTCACCAGGGAAATGATCAAATAGTTTCTAATATTAAGTTTTATACGCAAAGAAGTATTAGGTAAAAGGAAAAGTAGCAGACAGGCAAGAGAGATGGGCAGGAGCCAGCAGGTGTGGGCTGACCTGGGCGGTTTGCTGTCTGAGTTTCCAGCTTGATGAGATCATGGTATCTCACAGTCCATCTCTGTGGGTTCAGATGTCTGTAGGGTTTTGCAGAAGCCATTGCTTGATAATGAACTCCGTTAATATGTCACCCATTGGTGCAGTCTCCTGTGCATTCAGCGGGAAAGACTCTGCTTTGATGAGGATGGAATTTCTGGGAGTGAGACATTTATTTTTCTTGTCACGTTGGCTTTGATAACTGATCTTACTTGAGATGGCTTGGTAAACGGCTCCTGCCCCTCAGAATCATTTACTTTCTGCCTGAGATGTACCATGCTGGAAGATTTTCTTAAAAAAGTTTAATTGGCCACAATGCAAGTTAAATAAAGTGGCAGAAACACAAATTTATTCTCCATGACTCTGGCAGCTACCAAGAGGTGGAAATTTACTTTAATATGTATTTATTTATTATCTAAAAGAGCTGACATTTTTTGGGGGGTGGTTTTTTCGAGACAGGGTTTCTCTGTGTAGCCCTGGCTGTCCTGGAACTCACTCTGTAGACCAGGCTGGCCTCGAACTCAGAAATCCGCCTGCCTCTGCCTCCCAAGTGCTGGAATTAAAGGCATGCACCATCACCGTCCGGCTAGAGCTGCCATCTTTATATTTACATCTCACACTACAATGAAAACTTCTTTTGTTTGTTTGTTTGTTTTTATTGTTGTTGTTGTTTTTCGAGACAGGGTTTCTCTGTGTAGTCCTGGCTGTCCTGGAACTCACTCTGTAGACCAGGCTGGCCTCGAACTCAGAAATCCGCCTGCCTCTGCCTCCCAAGTGCTGGGATTACAGGCGTGCGCCATCACGCCCGGCGAAAACTTCATTTTTAAAATTATATTTCTCCATCCAAGATTGTTCTTTTCGCTAGGAAGCTAGGGCAGGCTTTCCTTGACAGGCTTAGGGCTGCACCCTCCTAGTGAAATAGAACAAATAATACAGAACAAAGAAAAAGCCCACTCTGCTCTTATCTGTCTGGGTCATGCCAGGCTAAGTGGGCATCATCGTAGGGTGAGTGGGAGTTCTGGACATTGGCGGCCCAGGCCTCATGGACAGATGGCCTCCCAAGGGTGACCTCATTCAGGAGTGGATCCCATGGGCATCACACCAGGGCAGGAGGGGCTCCTCCCCGGGGTGCTGGGATCATACTTGGTGAGGAGTAATCAGGAGACTAGGTTGGGGGGGTGGTGGAGAGGAGGAATCACAGCCCATGCAGGAAGAAGAGTGTTTTATTCAAGTTTTTATGGTCAAAATGCTTTTATTAATGGAAAGAATTTTGCTATTGAAAATTATCTTAAGGTTTTATTGCTGTGAACAGACACCATGACCAAGGTAACTCTTATAAAGAACAACATTAAAAAAAAAAAGATTTATTTATTGTATGTATGTGAGTATACTGTCGCTGTCTTCAGACACACCAGAAGAGGGCATCGGATCCCATTACAGATAGTTGTGAGCCACCATGTGGTTGCTGGACATTGAACTCAGGACTTCTGGGAGAGCAGTCAGTGCTCTTAACCTCTGAGCCATCTCTCCAGCCGAAAGAACAACATTCAATTGCGGCTGGCTTACAGGTTCAGAGGTTCAGCCCATTATCATTAAGGTGGGAACATGGCAGCATCCAGGTAGGCATGGTGCAGAAATGAGAGTTCTACATCTTCATCTCAAGGCTGCTAGCAGAATACTGGCTTCCAGGCAGCGAGGGTGAGGGTCTTAAAGGCCACTCCCATAGTAACATACCCACTCCGACAAAGCCACACCCACACCAACTAGGCCACACCCACACCAACAAAGCCACACCCACTCCAACAGGGTCCACCTACTCTAACAGGGCCACACCTTCTAATAGTGCCACTCCCTGGGCCAAGCATATACAAACCACTACAAAAAAATATAATGAAAAATGATAGACGACTTAGAAGACTTGGGCTGGTGGTTGAACCACACGCCGAAGCCCTTCCCGCCCCTCTCCCTGTAGTTTTGCTGCTGGAGAAGATAGAACATGATGACATTTGCAACAAGACCCTGAAGATCACGGACTTCGGGCTGGCGAGGGAATGGCACAGGACCACCAGGATGAGCGCAGCAGGGACTTACGCCTGGATGGCTCCCGAGGTTATCAGGTCCTCCCTGTTCTCCAAGGGCAGCGACATCTGGAGGTGAGAACGCGCCTGGGCTTTGTCCATATGCAACCTCCAGTTGTTGTCTCTGAGTCTGCGGGGCTTCGTGATTCTGCTGTGAATAGCAGCGAAGTGTTGATCCAGACGTGGGGAGGAGAGATTGCTGCTCGGCTTTCTGTCCCATGACAAAAGAGTCTGGGGGTGATTACATTAAAGGGGGGAAGCTTTATCTTGGCTCAGGGTTTCAGAGGTCTCAGTTCACCAATGCTTGGACTGTGAAGCATCCATGAACTTTGGTCCTTGAAGAAGCCAAATCATGGCTGGAAGTTTGTGGCAGACGGAAGCTGCTCCACAGACTTAAGAGACAGCAGCCTTTCCTCAGCTGTTCCTGTGCAAAGTATTGTCTTCTTCTTAATGCTGATAATCTCCTTAATAACTAGGTCTGTCTGCCACATTCTGGCTGATGTGTTTGGAATATTTCAACTGGTTTTTTTTTTCCTCCTGATCCTCGTTGCTGAAAGCAGCCTGTGGTAACCATGCTATAACCCACATGTTAGGTTGTATTGAAATCTTCCCTCTCAGATTAGTCAGTTCCCTGCCTTCAAATTTCAGCCTCGACCAAAGTCTCAGGGCAAAATGTAGCTATTGCCAAAATGTGACTCAAGAGGTTTGTGGCGCTGTCCCTGCTGGAGTTCCGTGAGCACAACTGTCACCGCCATGTTCCTTTCAGACTCCTCATCTGTGTCCCACAAGAGCTGCCCATTAATTTTGGCTTCTGGCCTCTCTAGGCTCCTTCTACAAACCCTACCACACTCTTGGGCTTCACCACAGCAATGCCTTGTGTTTTCTGGGTTCCAGTCAGCTTCCTGTGGCTGTGATGCAATTCCTGAGATGATCAAGTCTTTTTTTAAAAAAATAAGATTTATTTATTTATTATATGTAAGTGCACTGTAGCTGTCTTCAGACAGCACCAGAAGAGGGCATCAGATCTTGTTACGGATGGTTGCTGGGATTTGAACTCAGTACCTTCAGAAGAGCAGTCAGTGCTTTTAACCGCTGAGCCATCTCTCTAGCCCCGAGATGATCAAGCCTTAAGAAGGGAAGATTTGTTTGGGTTCAAAGTTTGAGCTTTCTTCCCGTGAGCATTTGCCTCTGCTGTTTCTTGGGCCTATGGTGAGGCAGGGCAGTATGGTAGGGAGATTTATAGAGGAACAGAGCTGCTCACATCATCTCAGCCAGGAAGTAGAGAGAGTGAGGGGGTGGAGTGGGGTGGATGTCTCTTATACATCAAGCCAGGTGTGGTGGTGCATACCAGGATCTGGACTGAGCCTGCTTCCCCAGTCTTCTCCATCACAGTGGACTGCACTCTCTGAAACTATGAGTGAGGACAAATTTTTGCCCTGGTAATAGGTTCCTTTTAGGTTTTAATCACAGCGGCAAGGAAGCGAATGATTAGGATAAGCGAGAAAACCTTTCTTCAAACCTGGATATGTCAAACGCCCAAAGTCACAATCAACATTTATAGTCTTTGTATCATTAGAAGTCACCCCCTCACTTCTATATACCAAGTTCTTGACAAAGACTCTTCTTAAATCCAAACAGAAAACAGTTAGCTATCCCCATAGCTCTCATGCCTCTGTTATATGACTGGGTCCCTCTTGCTTGGTAGGTTGGCCTTGAAGGCAAATTGATGGAATCAGACAAAATTATATTGAGTAAAGTAACCCAGGTAAGAAAGACAAATACTGTATGTTCTCCCTCCTGGTTGGATGTAGCTTCTAACCTGGAATCACAGTGCTTATAGAAGCCAGGAAACGAGAAAGGAGATATTAGGAGAGGGATACCTTCAAGGCAGGGGATGATAAAACTTAAGTGGAGAGTGGAGAGGAATGGGTGTGGGAAGGTACACGCAGGGAGGGGAGGGAAGGTGAGGACACAGGGGGTCTGGGGGGGGAGGATTAACCAAAAGCAAAGGGGCATGAAAAAGCCATATAGAAACGTACTATCTGGGCTGGAGAGATGGCTCAGCGGTTAAGAGCACTGACTGCACTTCCGGAGGTCCTGAGTTCAAATCCCAGCAACCACATGGTGGCTCACAACCATCCGAGATCTGACACCCTCTTCTGGTGTGTCTGAAGACAACTACAGTATACTTAGATATAATAATAAATAAATCTTTGGGCTGGAGAGAGCGGGGCCTGAGTGAGCAGAGGTCCTGAGTTCAATTCCCAGCAATCACATGATGGCTCACAATTATATGTACAGGGACAATGTACTCATATACACAAAATAAATAAATAAATCTTTAAAAAAAAAGAAACGTACTATCTTATAACCAACTTTGAAAGAGTCTGTGCTTTATGGGCCACACACATGTGGTGCCTGTGGAGGCCTGAAATGGCATCAGGTCCCCTAGGACCGGAGTTGGAGACAGTTGTGGGCTGTTATGTTGGTGCTGGGAACAGGACCAGAGTCTTCTGGGAGAGCAGTCAGTGCTCTGCTAGCTGCTGAGCTACCGTACAGATCTTCTCTGGGGGAGTTTTTGAGATAGGGTTGCACTGTGTAGCCCAGAGTCTCCCAGGGCTCATAATCCTCCTGCCTCAGTCTCCCGAGTGCTGGCAGTGCAGGTGTATACCACCATACTCCAATTGTTCTGGGACAGAGCCACTTCTTACTCCGGGACAGCAGTGGCTTTGTTGGGTCAGCTGGGCGCAGGGCAGGCTCAGGAGTCCAAACCACTAACGGGAACTTTGCCTTCCAGCTATGGAGTGCTGCTGTGGGAGCTGCTCACGGGTGAGGTCCCGTACCGTGGCATCGATGGACTGGCTGTGGCCTACGGGGTGGCTGTGAACAAGCTCACGCTGCCCATTCCGTCCACCTGCCCTGAACCGTTTGCAAAGCTCATGAAAGGTAATGCTCAGCCCTGATCTGAGAGTCTCTGGTCAAGGAAAGTCGTGCATAGGGACAGATACGTTCTTTTTCCTTTTGTTTGTTTGTTTGTTTGTTTGTTTGTTTATTTATTTGGTTTTTCGAGACAGGGTTTCTCTGTGTAGCCCTGGCTGTCCTGGAACTCACTCTGTAGACCAGGCTAGCCTCGAACTCAGAAATCCACCTGCCTCTACCTCCCAAGTGCTGGGATTAAAAGCGTGCGCCACCACGCCCGGCTTTTAAAGATTTATTTATTACACATTTGCTGTCTCCAGACACTCCAGAAGAGGGCACCAAATCTCATTACGGATGGTTGTGCACCACCATGTGGGTGCCAGGATTTGAACTCAGGACCTTCGGAAGAGCAGTCAGTGCTCTTAACCGCTGAGCCATCTCTCCAGCAGCCCCCTTCTATTTTTTAAAAAGCAATATGTGTGCTGGTGAGATGGCATGGCAAATGGAGACATTTCCCACCAGGGCGGACAGTCTGAGTTCAGCGTCCACGTGGAAGAAGAGGTCAGATTCCTACAGGTGCTCCTCTGACTTCTAACTACAGGCAATGGCACGCCTGAACCTTCACACATAAACAAAAATATGTATATGTATGTGTATGTGTATATGGTGTGTATATGTATATGATGTATGTATATGTATATGATGTGTATGTGTATGTATATGTATGCATGTGTATATATGTGTATATGTATGTATATATACATATATATATAAATGTATGCATATATGTATGTATATGTATGTGTATATATATGTATACACACACACACACACACACACACACATATATATATATATATATATATATATAGAGAGAGAGAGAGAGAGAGAAATTTAAAAAGCAAAGGAAACGTTAAGCTGCATGCAGTAGTTCATGTAAGTAATCCCAGCATTCAAGAGTCTGAGGCAGGAGGATTGCTTTGAGTGCAGCTCAATGCCCCTGAGCTTTCTCAGCGGTGCCTTGCCTTCCCTGTGGAACTTGGCACAGTGAACTGTCCTGCTGTCCCCCAGCAGAGCCCTCAGCTGGCTCCAAGCCATCCAGGTAGTGATCGCAGACATCTTTCAGGCCTCAGCAGCGTGGCCAAGCTTGGGAGAAGTGACTCCACTCTTGTTATTAAAGCTCGTCCCCTCGCTCTGTGAGCTTCGAGTTAACCTCATCAGTTTTGATTTGTGATTTTCTTATTTCTTTTTAAGATACGGTTTTGCTATGTGTACCAGGCTGGCCTTGAATCCACTCTCTATTCAATGCTAGATGAAAAGTTATTATATATTTCATGGAGTCCTCAAACTCACCCTGTAGCCCAGGCTGGCTGCAAATTCCTTCTGTAATCCAGGCTGTGCTTCGGATCCTGCCCCGACCTCCCTGGTGTTGGAGGTGCTGGCATGAGCCACCGTGTCCAGAGTTGTTATTTCCTAGAGCTTTGCTTTTGATCACAACGTTTCCAGACTTTGGTTTGGGGGCTTGTGTTTTACAGCTGTGTGATTCTGCTGGGGCAGCTTGGCTTCAGCACAAAAGACACAAACAGAAACAAGACCAAGCATGCATGTGCGGCCTGTCTCTGTGTCTCTGCTCACCCCTGACATGGGTGCTCGAACAGGGGCTCTCAGGGACTCACTGGTATGCACTTAGGATTTCCCGGAGCCGAGACCACAGAAAGGGACTCCTGGTTTGGAGTGACAGGTGTCAATCTGGGAACTCTGTTGTCTGGGAGATGATCGTGGCTGTACGGAGAGAAGAAAGTAATGTGGTTCTCATTTGTCGCAGAGTGCTGGGAACAAGACCCTCATATCCGCCCCTCGTTTGCCTTAATTCTTCAACAGCTGACCGCGATCGAAGAGGCCGTGCTGGCCGACATGCCCCAGGAGTCCTTCCATTCCATGCAGGAAGACTGGAAACTGGAGATTCAGCAAATGTTCAGTGAGCTACGAACCAAGGAGAAGGTGAGAGAGTGGTCTCACCACACAGAGCATACATGATCACAGTACACACATGATCACCACACAGTGCATATGTTCACATCATAGTACACACATGGTCACTGCACAATATACACATGCTAACTGCACAGTGTATACATGCTCACATCACAGTACACAGATGATTATGACAATACACATATGATCACCACACAGTACACACATGATCACTGCAAGCACACACATGATCACCTCACAGCATACACACGGTGACTATACAGTACACATGTGATTACCACATAGTACACACATGCTCACGTCACAGTACACAGATGTTCACCAGAGTAGACACATGATCAACACACAGTACACACGTGCTTAATGCATAGTACATGCATGCTCACATCACAGTATACACATGATCACCACACAGTACATACATGCTTGCATCATAGTACACAAATGATTACTCCACAGCATACACATGATTACCACACAGTACACACATGATCACCACATAGTACATATATGCTTGCATCACAGTACACACCTGATTACTGCATAGCACACACATGATCACCACATAGCACACATATTAGCCACAGGACACCAGCAGGGCTCTCTGCTGGCATTGTGTTGTGTTTCAGTGTTTATTAATGCTTGCTTTCCTTTAGGTTAAAAATAAAGAATACTGAAAACATACAATTGGAAAGAAACCCTTTTATTGGGAAATTTCCAAAAGGAAAGTAGATAAGAAATAGCATAAAACACCCATACATCAATGAGCCTTGCCGAATGCCTGGTTTTGAACACTTTACACACTTCTCTCCATTATTTCTTAAAACTGGAGTTTTAAAAATCAAACCCTCATCTTGTACTACTTTTATATATCTTCCCTGAAAAATTTGGTGTGTGTTGTGTGTGTGGGTGTATGTGTGTAGTATGTGTATGGTGTGTGTGTGGTGTGTATATGGTATGTGTGTATGTGGTGTGTGTGTGTGTGTGTGTGGTATGGTATATGTGTGTGGTGTGGTGTGTGTATGGTATGTATATGGTGTGTGTAGGCTTGCAAGTGTCATGGCACACATACCTTTGGAGACTCCTTATCTCTTTCTGCCTTGTAAGGCAGGTACTCCAGGCCATGGGGTTCCAAGTGATTCTCCTGTCTCCTCCTCCCATCTTGCTGTGGGAGCGCTGGGATTAGAGTTAGGAGTACCTCTGTCTAGCTTTCTGTGGCTTCCACTGTCTGGTGGGTTTTGAATAGGATTCCTGGGAGCACCCCAAGGACTGGTTCTCTTAGACTGAAACTCCAGGGATGTTTTGCCTGCCAGAGGGCTTGGCTGCTCTGCATTTAGTGTCCCTCTCTGGTGCTCAGTCAGAGTGACCAAGACTGCCTGTAGATATGCAGTTGAATTCCTGGAGCTCTGGGTCAGTTAGGCTGTCTGTCTCAGGGTGTCACAGAAGGGAGTGTGAACTGTGAGGGGGGTGTGAACTGTGAGGAGTGTGAACTGTGAGGGGGTGTGAACTATGAGGGAGTGTGAACTGTGAGGGAGTGTGAACTGTGAGGGGGTGTGAACTGTGAGGGGTGTGAACTGTGAGGGGTGTGAACTGTGAGGGGGTGTGAACTGTGAGGGAGTGTGAACTGTGGGGGGTGTGAACTGTGAGGGAGTGTGAACTGTGGGGGGTGTGAACTGTGAGGGGTGTGAACTGTGAGGGGGTGTGAACTGTGAGGGGGTGTGAACTGTGAGGATAGCCCCTCAGCTCGAGCTCCTGCTTGGTACGTGTGCACGTGTGCATGTGTCTCAAGAGAATGTGTCACAGCCTCCCACTGCGCCTAGCCTGGCCTCTGGGAACCAGCTGGAAGGGGAAGGCGTGGAGGCCACTTCCTGAGGGATGCCTTCTGTCAAGGGCTTCTGTAGAGTTCTGGAAACACCTACACATTTGGTTGACTTAAAGTGATAGGAAATTTCTTGGTCCACTTTTCCAATTCATTTTTGAGTTCTGAAATGAGACCCGCAACCGAACTTGACTTTCGGGAATGGCAGGTGATTTTGAGGGGAAGCGGCCTCAAGTCACAGGATCAAAGTTTGAGAGTGACATTATTCAGAATAACAATTCTTATCATTCTTTTGTTTAATTAGTGATGGCTGGTTTTGAAGCCACAGGATGCAAATGCAGGGATTCTCATGTTTAAGAGTGAAATAATAAAACAGCGCTCCTGGGACGGACAGCAGCCTCTCTGTTCCGGGTCCACACCAGCTCTCACATTGTTCTTCCTGTCTTTGCTGCAGGGTCTTGCTTAGTGTCCTAGGCTGCCGGACTCTCACCTTGTAGGTTAGGCTGGTTGTGAACTCACAGCAATCCCCCTGCCTTAGCCCCAGAGGCTAAGGATTACAGACATATCACCCCTACACAGCCATTTTCTTATTTTTTTGGATCTCCCCCCTGCTGTGTCATGTCCCTCCTGGCTCCTCCAAGCAAGCGTCCCTTCCGGCCTTGGGATCTGTGATTAGAGCCTACGAGACAGTGTTACCCTTTGTGCTGGGAGGTTCCAATCTCCTCTTCCTGGGGAGGGAAAGCCTTTTCTACTTGCTCTATCTCCCTTTCCCGCTCACTGGCTGAGGGAGGAGGGCCCACTCTCCAAATACTCAGCACTCGGCTCTCATCCATGTTAGGCTGTAGACCGGGAACCCTCCCTGCGCTCAGGCTTCTTATCGTCTGTCTCTGGGCCCCCGTGTGTTCCCAGCACAGGCCCTTGGGGAGGCCTCGTCCTTATTAACTATTAACCTTTCCTGCAGCGAAGTGGTTTGGCCATTACCAGAAAGCCTCAGCCAAGCCTTTGGGTAAATGTTCCTGCAGGTAAACACACAGAAGGAAGGCTTCATGATTTCAGATGTGTTCACACGATTTCACATGTTTACATGTGTTCTAATACTCCAGAAGTCTCCCTCCCATTTCTCAATATGCTTCTCAATTATTTTATTATTCATGAGTGTGTGTGAGCACTTGCTTTGAGGCCAGGCCTCTCACTAGAACCTTGAACCCAGATCCATCAGGCTGAACCCAGTTCCATCAGCTGACCTGCCTACAGCCCCAGGGATCCTCCTATCTGTAGTTAAATGTATATTCAGGCCTTGGTTTTGTACATGTTTTCCTGGGGATTGAACTCAGGTCCTTGTGCTTGGGTGGCAAGCACTTTACCAGCTGAGCCATGGCCCCAGCCCAGCTTCCAGATTCAAATTCTACTTAATAAGGTGTGCAGTCTGATGGCTTCCCCACCAAATGTGTTTGTGTTTTCCCCCTTAGGAAGTCGTCCTGCTGTTGCTGATGCTGACATTGGAGGGGTTGGACTCTTGTTGACAGGGCCTTAGAAGTGAAAGTGTTTACTTAGTTCTTATAGAGACCAGTGCAGGAGGGGTTGCTGTCCTCCAGTTAGCAGCAGCTGCGGGCCAGATACCAGCCCCCACCCTGAAAATGGCTCTCAGGAGAAGGGTGGTGCCTTAGGGGTTTACTGCTGTGAACATGGTGTGAGCAGACACCATGGCCAAGGCAACTCTTATAAGGACAACATTTAATGTGGCTTGGCTTGCAGGTTAGAGATTCGGTCCATTATCATCAAGGCGGGAACTGGCAGCATCCAGGCAGGCATGGTGCAGGAGGAGCTGAGAGTTCTACATCCTTTTCTGAAGGCTGCTAGGCTGCCCTCAACTGGTTTCCAGGCAGTGAGGATGAGGGTGTTAAAGCCCTCATCCCACAATGACACACTTCCTCCACTAAGGCCACACCCACTCCACTAAGGCCACACCCACTCCAACAAGGCCACACCCACCCAACAAGGCCACACCTCCTAATAGTGCCACTCCCTGGGCTGAGTGTATCCAAGTCACCACAGGTGGTTACTTGAAAAGAGTTAGAAACCACCCTCTGTCTTCCCAGAACACATCAAAACTGCTTCACAGCTGGGTGTGTTGCCCTCAGCTGTGACCCCAGCACTCCCGAAGCAGAGGTGGGAGAAACAAACCTGAGGCTAGCCTGGGTTATATAAAGCCTTATCTTTAAAAAAAAAATTACAGGCCGGGCGGTGGTGGCGCACGCCTGTAATCCCAGCACTTGGGAGGCAGAGGCAGGCGGATCTCTGAGTTCGAGGCCAGCCTGGTCTACAGAGTGAGTTCCAGGACAGCCAGGGCTATACAGAGAAACTCTGTCTCGAAAAACAAAAACAAAAACAAAAACAAAAAAAATTACAGATTTTTAAAAATTACACAGCACTTCTTTTCCAGTGATAAACAGTGTTTTGTTCCTGGTACGTGCCGATAAGGAGATACTGATCGGTCTGTAAATCAGAGTCGGCTGGCACGTGGTAGGGAGAGCGGCTGAGAAGCCTGTGAGTGAGAGCGAGCCGCCTCTCCAGCTGGGTGGATAGGAATTATTTAGGGAAACAAATCAAGCTCAGAGACTTCAGAACCGAGTTCCAGCTCCTTCTGTGGAGTTGCCACAGACTGGGGACTCCTTTGATTTGAAGGATCCGTTTCTCTGTCATGTGGACTCTCTGTCCCAGCTCTGTTTTGTCCTGTTTGTGGGACTGCCTTACTGTGCTTCTCTTTTCTTTATGAAGATTGGATTTGTAGATATTATTTGTAGATTGGCGCAAGTTACCCCCAAGCCCATCTAGAAAAGGTCCAAAGGTGGAGTAGGCTTGGATGTTAAGTCTCCAGTTGACTGTAGCTCCTCATGGTGTTTCTTTGTAGATGAGTTTCTCAAGGGGTTGCTCTTTGAGCTCTTGTCTGTCCTGCAGAGGCAGGAGTGTCTGCCTATCTTGCAAGGCTGAGGAAATGCATAGCCCGACCTGAGAACCCTCTGCAGTTCCTGCTGGAGCTTGGCTCGGGGCTCTGCTAAGTGGAACAGTGGCTGTTCGGCTGAATGCTCTGGTGTCTGTGCACTGACACAACCACACAAACTTTTTTTTTTCACTAAGAAGAGAACACATTGGAGAAATGGTTTGGAAGTTTGCAGGGCTCTTGGTTTTCCCCTAAGGGATTATGAACTACAGTCATAACATGTAACTATGAGTAGTATCCCTTAACTCACTGAGTTTGTAACTGTGGGTTGAATTGTGAAATGGGCCGTTGACCAGGCTAGGGTTGCAACTCGGTTGGTAGAGGGCTTGCCTGGGGTACGTGATGTCCTGGGTTCTATCCCAGAACCTCATGAGCCTGAGTGTCTGAAGAACGTGAGCTTGCTATTCCTAGCACTCGGGAGGTAGAGGCAGGAGGATTAGAAGTTCCAGGTCATCTGGGGAAACTTGGTGAGTTTGAGGTCAGCCTGAGCTACTTAGACCAGGACTCAAAGCATAAATAAATAAATTAGGTCACTCGCAGATGTTCTTTGTTGATGAATATTAATGCATAATTTATATGTTAGCTCAGTGATCTGCAGCCTAAATGGCACCTCTCAGCATCTTCCTAAATGTTTCGACTCTTTTCTCCCCATTAATTAATTTATTCACTTTACATCCCAGTCACAGCCCCCTTCCTCCAGGCCCCTCTCCTATTCCCCCTCCCCTTCGCCTCTGAGGACAGGGAGGTCCCCCTGGGTAGCAACCCATCCTGGCTCCTCGAATCACTCTAGGACTAGGCACAGTCTCTCCATGTGCGGTCAGACAAGGCAGCCCAGTTAGGAGAACAGGATCCACAGGCTGTCTGGCCACTGATTCAGGGACAGTCTCTCCCCATTGTTGGGGGGCCCACATAAAGAAAGCTACACATCTGCTACATATATGCAGGGGCCCTTGTATGCTCTTTGGTTGGTGGTTCAGTCTCTGGGAACCCCCAAGGGTCTAGGTTAGTTGACTCTGTTGGTCTTGCTGTGGAATTCCTATCCTCTCTGGGTTCTTCAATCTTGTGGTTTCCCCCAACTACAAGGCTCCCCAAGATCTATCTAATGCTTGACTGTGGGTCTCTGCGTCTATTTTAGTCAACTGCTGGGTAGCCTCTCAGGAGACAGGCTCCTGTTTGCAAGCATAATAGAGTATCCTTAGTTCTCTATGTTGTGGTGATCCCCAACTATAAAGTTATTTTGCTGCTACTTTATGACTGTAGTTTTGCTAGTCTTATGAATTGTGATGTAAATATCAAATATTCAGGAGGTCTGGTATTTGACCCATAGGTTGAGAACCGATGCATTCGCGATCATAAAGGATCATAAAGCAGTGATTACATCCGGTGTGAACGTGAGCGATGCCTTTTCCTGTCAGAAGCTAACAGAGGAGAAGGGACCTGGCATTGGTTTCCCCTAGATTAATAATAGGCTAGGTTACCCGAAGCTCACGCCATCTTGGGTGAAGGGCTCTGGCAGCCGTACAGGAAGCTCGTGTTGATCTCCGTTTGGGCCTGACTTTGCAGGAGCTGCGTTCCCGAGAAGAAGAGTTGAGCCGAGCTGCCTTGCAACAGAAATCCCAGGAATTGCTGCTCAGACGCCGGGAGCAGCAGCTCGCGGAGCGCGAAATCGACGTGCTGGAGCGCGAGCTGAACGTGCTCATCTTCCAGCTGAGCCAGGAGGCGCCTCACGTGAAGAAGAGGAAGGGGAGGTTCAGGAGAGGCCGGCTGAGGCTCAAAGACGGCCACCGCATCAGCCTGCCTTCAGGTTTGTGCCTTCACAACGGGGGCGGCGAAGTTGGGTGCTGTCGTTGCATCTGAATATTTGTGCTGCGACCTGGGTGTACTGCAGCAGTTGACACGTATGAGTTCCTAAACTTCGGGCAGGGAAACGACTAACAGGACTCAGCAGGAACCCCCACTTTTCAATGATAGAGAGATGGAGCAACACCCCGAATTCCTAATGGCAGCTGTGGCTTACCTGGTGCATTTATTTGAGGCAGAATTAATGTAATTGACTATTTTTGTAAGATTCTAAAAAAAAAAAATCCTGGATTGTAGTATTTGGCATTTCCCTTTCTGAAAACAAAGCGGACATTTCAGCAACATATTTATTTCTTTCTGGCACCTGATACAAGATTTCAGTTAAAGAGGACCCCAAGCATCCTAAGGACTTCAATCACAGGAAGAGAGGATTTAGCATGCAGTAGCCCTCTTTGACCACAAGATGGCGGCACACATTGTAATTCTGGTCCAGGATTGTGACCACCTGCTGGCGTTTGGAGCCGTCACCCTGCGCTTGTGTGCTCGTGTGTGCAGACACTCTTACCTGTGCAGTACCCAGAATAGGGCAGCTTTGGTAATGACGAAATAACAGTGATTCCTGTCTTGTTTTCCCAAAGAGACATTTTGTTCTTGGTATTTTCATCGGGCAGAAAATTCTTTGAGTTCTTGAATCCAGTGCCAATGGAATGGCCAGAGATTCAGAAAAACTCACTGAGGGCTATAACTTGTCTTTCTCGAGGTTAAAGTACCAAATTTCTTGGACTTTTACAGTATTCTGCCAATTCCCTCCCTGCACTTTGGAAGCATACATTGTATCGTTCGTATTTTCTTCAGAATTTGTGGGAGAAAGCCTGGTGAGGGGGGAAACTTTGACATGGTGATGGACTGTCCTGTGGCTCTTTTAAAGTTCTATCCTGAACATACATAAAGCCAAAGTAAAAACGTTCCAGGCTTCACCAGTTGGTATGGCTCTGAAGCAGCACATTTTAAGTTGTACCTAAATCAGAGGGAACCAAAACCCAATGAAGACCGGCTGTTTGTTCATGTGTAAGAGTGACAGAAAGGACACACAGGGGAGCAGAAATGAGTTTTTAAACTCTCAAAGCTCTTCCCCCAGTGACATAGTTCCTCCAGAAAGGTCATACCTCCCAAACCTATCCAAATTGCCCCACCAACTGAGGTCCCCAGAGCTTTGGGGGAACATTTACCATTCAGACCATCACACAGTACATATCCTGTAATGTAATTTTGTATCTTTTAGACACTGAAACCCTGGGTTCTAGACGAAGCCAACTTGGCTTGGATAATTATTCTACCTCTTTCTAGTCCTGTTCCCCAGGCCTACGGCACCAACAGAAATGAAATTATAGAGCAGGAAGTGTCTGTCGTTGTACTAAGTCACCCTGACAAGGGTGAGGGTAAGACTGTCTTCAGCAGGTGGCCAGTCACCATCTCAGGGAGCACAAGGCAGGAACGTGAAACAGCTGGCGACATCCACAGTCCAGAGCAGAGAGAAATAAACACACACCTCCTTGTGCCTAGCAGAATAATACCTGCTGACCTGAGTCTTTGAGAAGGGACGTACGACCATGCTAAGAAATGCTCTCAGGGATTAGTCCACGTGCCTAGAGTTGCTGTCTGGTTATGACGCTGTTGGTTATGAGAGCGAGGAAAATAATGAAAGTCCCTGAAAAGCTGTTTTTTTTTTCTTCAGACTTCCAGCACAAGATCACAGTGCAGGCTTCCCCGACCCTGGATAAGCGCCGGAGCTCAGATAGCCGACTGTGCAGCCCACCCGGAAGCCCCTTGATGCTCCCCCGTCTCAGGGCTATTCAATGTGAGTTTTCAGTCTCTCCCCTCCCACGTTGTCCCACAGAATGGGTGCGCTTTTACAGCGGTCTTCCTGAGTGGTGTTGGTGAACAGAGGTGAGGATGTAGAAAGAACCTTGGGCCTGCTGTGGAGGCTCACTCGGGAATCCCAGCGCTTGGGGAAGATGGAGGAAATTCAAAGGCAGCCTCAGTCATAATGAGTTCAACCAGCCTGAGCCACAGGAGACCCTGTCTGAAAGAAAGGAAAACAGAAACATAATAAAAAGCACAAAGATGTTAGTCTTGGGTCTTAGGCCGTTTGCTCTTGACCACAAATGTGACATCGTGTCAATGCAGTGAGGACCTGGAGCCAGGAGTCCAGGTCGTTCAGAGACATTACCACATCAGACGGCATCGTCTCTTTGGCAGAGGCGGCTGCAGATACAGTTCATGGGTAGAGCACTTGCTTAACTAAGCATAGGAGGCCCCAGATCTAACCCCAGAAAAGCAACATATTCAGGGACTTGACGTGCCTCCAGCACTTTACCAGCAATGCAAAGAAGCAATGTCTCCCTGTTTACAAAAGTCCTATTTCTAACGGGCAACATCTAGATGAAAATTTGTCATCCGTCTTCATGGAATTCCCTCCACGTATGCATGGATAGCCCCACACATCTTAAAAACTCCATTTCACATTTATTGCAGACCAGGCTGGCCTTGAACTCACAGAGACACACCCTGCCTCTGCGTCTACCTCCTGAGTGCTGGGGTTAAAGGCATGTGCCACCATGCCCAATGCTAGTCACACTATTTTAAAGGACTCTGTGGTTTGCACTTTTAAAAACATCTCTGTGTATATGTGTGTGTGTGTGTACAGTGTATGTGTGCATGTGTTCCAGTGCCTGTGTGTGTACAGTATATGTCCATGCATGTGTCCTGTGCATGTGTACAGTGTATGTCCATGCATGTGTTCCAGTGTTTGCATGTGTACAGTGTATGTCCATGCCTGTGTCCTGTGTGTGTATACAGTGTATGTCCATGCATGTGTCCTGTGGTGGGGCACGGAGAGGGTAGAAGCTGGATGTTAGGCTCAGGTGTGGGTCCTCAGCCCTTGCTGTCTTGGAGATGGGCTCCCAGACCTGTTGGCTGGTGACCTGGGGATTCTCCTGTCTTTATACTTCTGGTACATTCCTCTTTTTCTGGCTACCCCTCCCCCCACAAACAAAATCCAGTTTTCCAAGGTAGCTGAATGAATCATTCCGACTGGAGTTGGTTCCATCAGGAGCCTTCACTCCATCCAATGCCTGTGTGGACTCTGGGACTTTTTGGTCATATCAGGAGTAACTGTGGTTTTCCTGTGTAGTAACTTCAGACGAGAGCAATAAAACCCGGGGAAGGAACGTGGTCTTCCGCCAAGAAGACTTTGAAGATGCAAAAAGGAGTTTCAAGAAAAAAGGTTGTACGTGGGGACCAAGCTCCATTCAGATGAAGGAAAGACCAGAAGGCCGAGAGCGGTAAGGGTGTGAAGAGGGGGCTTGTGGCACGTGGCATGTGGCACGTGGCACGTGACACGTGGTACATGGCACACATGTGGCAGTAGCGCTATCTATTGTGCATGTGACCAAGGTGCTCCACCTGCCTCTTGGGACACATTTAGATTGATGCAGAGACAACTGGATATTAACTTAACGTTCTGCAGCATGTTGTACTGACTTTGTGAAACAATTATTAGTTTAGCACATAATCTGACATCTTTATGTATCATTTCATAATTTGTGTGTGGTGGGGATGGCTAGAGAGATTGTTCAATCCTGCAGAGGACCTGAGCTTGATTCCCAGCACCAACATGATGGCTCATAGCCACGCCTAACTCCAGTCACAGGGGATCCATCACGCTCTTCCGACTGCTATGGGTACCAGACATGCATGTGGTTTGCATGCATGTGTTTGGGCAGAACACTTACACACATAAATAAATCTAAAATATTTTATAAGATTTCATTAGGTCTTCAAAATTCAGAAGCACAAAGGGTAGTCTCTTTGCATCTTTAAAAATACTGCTGCCGGGCTGAGACGTTCAGCAGATGAAGTGCTTGTCTGGTGTCTTAGTCAGGGTTTCTATTCCTGCACAAGCATCATGACCAAGAAGCAAGTTGGGGAGGAAAGGGTTTACTCAGCTTACACTTCCACACTGCTGTTCATCACCAAAGGAAGTCCGGATTGGAACTCAAGCAGATCAGGAAGCAGGAGCTGATGCAGAGGCCATGGAGGGATGTTTCTTACTGGCTTGCTCAGCCTGCTCTCTTATAGAAGCCAAGACTAATCCAAGACTACCAGCCCAGGGATGGCACCACCCATAAGGGGCCCTCCCCCCTTGATCACTAATTGAGAGAATGCCGCACAGCTGGATCTCATGGATGCACTTCCCAACTGAAGCTCCTTTCTCTGAGATAACTCCAGCCTGTGTCAAGTCGACACACAAGACCAGCCAATACATCTGGCAAGCAAGAGATGCAGAGTTTGGTCCTCAGCACTCAGGTAGAAGCTGGGCAGGCGTGGCGGCTGTCTGCGATCTTAGACCATCGAGACCTTAGACCCTGTGCACCCAGACTTCATGGCACTCAGGCAGAGCCTCTAAGGAAGACCTTCCAAGGAAGACTTAGAAGAGACAAGGGACCTTTAAGGCAAACTGGCTTGCTACCCTAGCCAGAACTGGTGAGAGGCCCTGCCTCAATATAATAACAGTAGATAGCAATTGAGGAAGACATACAACATTAGCGTCTACCCTCCATATGCAGGTACACACACACACACACACACACACACACAAATGCTCAACCAGCAAGTGACCACTTACACACATACATCATGCATACATACCAAAACCTTTAAGATTTATTTATTGTTATTGTATTAAGCACACTGTAGCTGTCTTCAGACATACCAGAAGAGGGTGTCAGATCTCATGTGGTCGCTGGGATTTGAACTGAGGACCTCCGGAAGAGCAGTCGGTGCTCTTAACCACTGAGCCATCTCTCCAGCCCATACCAAAACCTTTATCGCTAACGTGTATCTGCTGCATCTGAGTGTCCTGAAGTCCCATGACATGAACACAAATGTCTTTCTCTCATAGGGTCAGACCTCTCTCAGATGGCAACAGCCCTTGGTCATCTCTTTTAATAAAAAGCCAGAAAACCACACCCTTGGCCTCACTGTTTGTGGACCAGCCAGGTAACTGTGTCTCTGGAGGCAGATGTGCTGGGGTGCTCTTAACTCTCGGGGCTCTGAACTATCTCACGTGGCCCTTAAGGATGCTGAAAGGGTGACAGCAGGCCCTTTAGATCTTTACTTAAACCCACAGGTTATTTTGCATCCAGACTTCACGGCACTAAGGAAATGAGCTCCCCGAGACTGGGGAAGATAGAGTTCATAGATATCTTACCAGAATAAAACTAGTATCCCACTTAACCATATAGATCAGGTGAGTTTGGCATAGAAGTTGGCCAGATTAAGTATGGACTGGGGCTATATTCTGTGTAGAATGAGTTCAAGAAGTAAAGCTATCGAAAACCTTCAAAAACGGCTGTTAGCAAAAAGAACCAGCCTATTATAGCTGAGTGTTTCCGGCAGTCTTTTATACTGTGATGAAACTGGAGGTGCTGGTGTTGAGTGTATTCTGGGTGCTGTGCTCACCCACATTGTCCCCTCCTCTTGAGGGAGTAAGCAAGAGACTTGAGTAACAGCGCCAGAGCAGGGTTGGCAGTGGAGGGAAAGGGGCTTTGTGAGCAGAGGTACTCATGGGAAATGCAGGCCTGCATCAAGAGAAACCAGCCTGCTGCTGACTGTCATGTAGAGTGGCTTTCCTGATGGGAGTGGCTATCTAGAAGACAGTGGGTTTATGTGTCAGAGGACACCTACCACTCTGGAAAACAAGGAAGGTCTGTTGTGTCTTACCGTGGGGCCCAGCACAAGGAGGTTGCTGCTGTTGCCGTGTGCATATGAGAGAGCACCACCCTCTTCCTTAGCCAGCGCACTCAGTGACCCCCGTAGGGCTCCGGCTTCTTCGGAGAATCACCTCCCCACACTTCCATTACACTAGCTCCAGCTTAGGGACAGGTCTGTCACACAGCAGCTCTCTGGGTACTTCTCAGGACTTGGTTTTAAACCAGGTCAGGCAAGAGCTTGGGTGTTTTAATTGCCACTGGGTTGGGTGCCACACTTGAGAACCTGTGGAGTCCTGTGTGGCAGTCCTGTGTGCAAAGAGAGAGTTGGATTGGGCTGTGCACTTTGGTGAAGCAATGCAGTGTGTGCACATTTTGTGGAATGGGGTGTGTATGTTTGTGTTGTGTTGGTGTATATGCACGTGCGTGCACATGTGCACATTCATGTGTTTGTGTGAGTGCATGTGTGTTCACATGTGTTCGCCTGTGTACACATGCATGTGTTGGTGTGTATGCATGTGTATCGACATGTGTTCATATGTGTTCACATGTGTTCACATTCTTGTGTTTGTGTGTGCGCATGTGTGTGTACATGTGTACACATGCATGTGTTTCTGTGTGTGCACATGAGTGAGTGTCTGTTTATGTGTGTGCATGAGTGTGTGTTCGTGTTTGTATGTGTGCACAACTGTGTGATTTGTTGTTTGTGTGTGTTTATATATTGGTGCTTCTGTCTCCACACTGATTTCTGTCATCACTGCTGGTGAGGAACACTTTCCTGAAGGGCAGGAAGCATCAATAACTTTCATATAACCCTTGGGTACCTGCATCCCAGGGCTCTGGGCTCTTCTCACCAGAGTTCTCCCACTGAAAGACCTCTGCATGCTCTGTGTAGTGTGGCAGCGTGTGGGCTCTAGGGCGTTAGTGCACAGTTTGAGGGGTGGTGTTTGCCATGCTATCTTTCTGCAGTGTTTACATTTGTCCCTTTGTTTAGGATCTTGCGAAGAACAGAAACTTATCCCTGATGGATTAGAACATAGAAAACCAAAGCAATCGAAGTTCCCTGGTCAGGCCTACGTGGGTCTGCCTCTTTGCAAAGACAGCCAGAGAGAAGACTCGCTAGAGGCTGAGAGTCGGGAGGAGGGTCCCTCGAAGGGCTCCCCGGCAAACCATGTGAGTTCACCCACGCTGAAGAAGAAAACAGAGTCTGCTCTGTGTGAGTGTGGGGTGCTGCTGGCGTCGATGGCTTTGGGACTGGATGTCAGGAAACTACATGGAGCCCAGGCACCCACAAAATCATCACTCAAGGAGGAGAAGGGAGAGGGCACCCTCCGAGCGGTCTCCAGGTGCGAAGCCAGCTCCAGCTCACTTCTGAGGCAGCCATCTGCAGGCAGGGCGCCCAGTGACGGCCCCGCTCCCCTGCTGCCCAGTGCCACAAGCCTTTTCTCAAAGTCTTCTCTCTCCACCAAGTGCTTGCTGCAGGCCGGTAAGGAGGAGGAGCCACCCTTGGAGACCGCTCGGATCTCTTGTGGTCCCACGACACTCACTCCTGATCCTGGTTCTGCCACACCAGAGAGCGACTCTGAACTCATCCCTGGACTGAGACGTAAGACTGATTATGGTGTGTTCGGAAGCATGTCACCTGCTACCCTGGATCAGACAGGGGAGAGGCTGCCAGGCTGTGCCACTGTAGGAGACAGAGAATGCCATCATGTGCCAATGGGATTTGAAGAAACTCCTCTCCAGCCCCAAAGTAGGTAGCAGCAGCTGGGTTGGTGGAAAGGACATAGCAGGGGGCAGGAGGGTGTGGACTGGACAGGCAGTTTCCTCTTTTCTAGTGATTGCAATTAATAACTTGATATTGTTCAAGTCCCACTTGAGTGTTATCCTTCTGTGTTATAATTTTAATATCACTAGAGCATCGATTCTGAAAGGAGGCTTGATCAGGATCTAGTAACTTCAGGTTGTACGATCCTGTAAGTGCAAACCATGCGATAAATGACACATGGGGTCAGAGATGGGTCACAAGCCCAAATCCCAGCAAAAAGATAGTAGAAGAGCTTACTGCAGACTCAAACTACAGACACCAACCCCAACCCTAAAACACTCACCCCACACTGAGCCCTAAACCTAAACACTGACCTTAACCCTAAACTCTAAACCTAACCCTAGTCTTAAACCCTAATCCTAAACACTAACCCTAAACTCCAATCCTAAACACCAATCCTAACCTAAGCACTAACCCTAACCCTGAACGCTAACCTCTAACTTAAACATAAACCCCAATCCTAACCTCTAAGCCCTGCCTCTAAAACCTGACTACAAACCCCAATCCTAACCCACTCACCTGATGCTAACCAAAAGCTGTCTTCAGGCTTCCCCAGGACATTCTGGCATTACACGCTGTGGCTGTGTTGGTCCCTGTCATGTCTGACAGGTTGGTATGTAAGGTTGTAGGAGACCATCTTTCCCCACTGTGCTGAAGGCAGAAGTCGCCACGAGAGTGTAGGCAGGGCCGGGTCTTCCTGAGGCCTCTCTGCTGACCTTGCTCACACCCTCTCCCTATATCCTGGCATGGTGGTTCTTCTGGGTGTTTGTGTCTGAATCCTATAAGGCCCACAGTCAGACTGCACTGGGTCCTGCCTGCCCATGTGAATTTATTTTAACCTAACCACCTGTGAGGACCCCCATCTCTAGGGCTGGGGAGACATCTCAGTAAGTAAAATTATTGCTGCACATATAACAAGACTCAAATTTAATCCCCAGAACCCACATTGGGTGTGCTGGTCCACTCCTGTAATCGCAGTATTGAGGAGAAAGGCATGTGCCTGGGGCTTGCATACATACATGCGTGTACACACAGACACGTGGCTACATGCACACATGTACACACGTGCGTGCATACATGTACATAAGACATACACAGGCACACATATCACATACACACATGATACACATACAGACACATACATGACACAGACATATAGAACATAACACATAGACATACACACAACACATAGACACATGAATATATGCACTTGAGTGCATACACACATGCATGTACACACAGACACATGGCTATATACATGCATGTACACACATGCATACATACATGTATGCAGACATACACACAACACACAGATACATAGATATATGTACTTGAGTGCATACACACACATGAACACATATATACACAGACATACACACATACATCCCCCACATAATATACAGACACACACAGAAATACAGACACATGCATGTATGCACACAGACACCCACATATGCACACACATACACACATGTGCATACACACAAACACAAGCACAGGTCATGGTGATGTCACAGTTAACTGTGTAAAAGCTAGTGCCCAGGTTTGCTGAATGTGACTCTGGGCACATCACTGTAACATGTTTGTCTCTGCTAACAGGTGCTACTGTGACTCGCTCTTTTTGTACATGGCAATAGTTACATTGATGTCAGACACGTATTCTCTGAAGCTGTGGCTATGGAAAGCCATTTGAGCTGGGCACAGTGGCTCTTGTCTGACACCCTAGCTGTGAGGGCGGCTGGGTGAAATGGTTGGGAGAGTTCCTCTGGGTCTAATGGCATAGTTTCCCTAAGGAATACATGCCCTGGTGGCTGGGGGTAGTTTGCATAATTAGTGTTGAAACTCAAGGTAATGCCATTGTCTTCTTGAATCATCACCGTCTTTCGCTTCAGACGTCTGTCTCCTTGCACACTGTCTGACTTGGCTTTCTTCACCCACAGGTGCCCCTGAAGTCTCTGGACTACCACACCCTCCCTCCCCTGCACCTCCAAGTGACCTGGCCAGCCAGGCCTCTCCTGTGCAGCCCCAAGGTGTTCTGGGCAGGTTCCAGGCATGCCGTGCCCTGCCACAAAGACCACGCACTGCTTCGCTGAGAACAACATCTCCACCGACCTGGGCCTGTGACAAGGACCATACGGTACCAGCCCTGGCCTGCTTGCTTGGTGCTCAAGAGAGAAGCAGGTGCCAGGCTCCTTCCCTGCTGGACACCAGCTTAGAAGGTCAGAACAAGGACTGTGCCATGCCCTTGTGTAGAGTGAAGAGCGTGATGTGTCAACCATCCATCTACGCCCTGGAGAAAGACTTTCTGACCTGATGACCTCTGCCTTCCCGCCCCTATCATTTGATGCGGAGACACGGAGACAGCTTGCGCCTTATGCTGTGTTTTGAACCTGTGGCCTGTGAAGGTAGAGATCTGAGAAGGTAGAGATCTGACTCTGAGGAGCTCTAGTGACTGCTGTTAGCTGCCATGTCACGCCACTGCATACTAGTTACACAGTGACTTGAAAATACACAGATGTTCAAAGGAGTGTCAGTGGAGGTGGGGCGGTTCTAGCCGGTTTCTGTGCTTCCGTCTTACGTATGTCTTGCCAGTGAGCGCGCACACGGCGAAACGTCAGTGGTCCAATACTCTGTGTTCATCTTTTTTCTCTTCTTCTGGTCCTTTTGGGGTTTTATTTGTTTGTCTATACACAACAAAAAGCCAAGAAATATCTGTCCACATCTTGGCAATAATAATGTGAAGTTAAAAGTAAACATATTTATTTACAGAGGGGGCAGCAAAGGTCCTACTGTTGGAGTTAATTCAGAGCCCTGTTTAAGAAAGCAGTAGCCTTGTGGTGTGGAAGTGTGTCCAGTTGACTCCTGAGTTACACAGCGACAGTCCTCTTCCAGGAGGTTTCCCTGGGTATAGCCTGGAGAAGCTTTATTGGGGCCCGAAGAGATGGCTTGACAGTTAAGCATACAAGTAACTCTTTTGGAGGGCACAAGTTCGGTTCCTGGCCCCCGTGTCAGACGGCTCCCAGCTGCCTGTGACCTCAGTTCCAGGGCACCCGGCGGCCTCTTCGGGCTTCTGCAGGCACCTCTTCTGCCCGTATGCACACACCACCACACGGACACACGATTAAAAGTTAAAATATTTGAAAAGTTTTATACTTTTATTTTTGTATCATGTCACCCAACTGCTAGGACAACTTAAAGGGGGAAACTATTTATTTTGCTCGTGGTTTTGGAGGGATCAGTGCAACCATGGGAAGGGCCCACCGGGGTGTCTTCACGTCGTGGTAGACAGGAAGCAGAGGAAGGGGGAGACGGGAAGAAAACAGGGCAAGATAACAACCCCAAGGTGCACCCTCCCTGAATTCCTTCCCTTGTTTCTATAACTTCCCAAAGCAGCACCCCGACATGGAGACTAAATGAGAAGCCCACGGCGGATGTTTTGATGGAGACCTTAGCAGTAATTGCCGGGTGTCATTGACATCGGGCGTTCATATCAGGCACCCTGCACAAGGCCGCTCTATAGGTTTCCCTGCAGACATGGCTCGTCGTTAGTAGCCAGAGTGGGAGATTTCTTCATGCTCCAGTAGTCTTTAAAAGTTAAATTATCCGTGCCTGGCTATGTTTGAAGAGCCCATGTGTACTGTGGACATACATGTTGTGTGGTTTTATCTCCCCCTGAGCCCGCAGTTTTGCCAACACTAACGCTGCCTGTGCAGGAGACGGCAGGACCCCCCCCCCCCAGGGTTTCCGGTTAGCTTTTCACGCTCCATTTAACTCTGAGTCAACGCGTGCATCTGTGAGGGTGAGCAGGCATGGCGGGAAGACACAGATGGCTTCTGGAAGTGACTTTGGAAACAACTTAAAGCTATTCATGAGTCAACTTCACAGAGAGGGCGCTACATCATTGGGACTGGGTGACTCTTCAGGAGCTCAGTGCCTTTATCTGGGTTTCTTGAGTCCCCTTCTGTCACCAGAACATAGTTTATTTGTGAGGCAGTTAAATTCTGACATGGTAGGAAACGAAATTATCAGTAGCCCATCATGTTTTATTTAACCTTGTATCTTGGCTTACCGAGAATAGCGGGACGTTAAAGGGGATTCAATCAGGTGCGATGGCATCTGAGTCACGTACAGGCTCGTCAGCAGGTGACCCGTGGGAGGATCTCACCGCCTGCTCCAGGCGGGTTTCAGGTGCTCGGAGCCTCACCTCGGGCTTCCAGCCGGACTTCCTGTGTTGTTTCCACGCTCCGATTCTGCTTCCCTTCAGTAGATATTAGAGGATGTAACAGGGATATGGTTTGCTCAGTGTCTGTCACATTGGATAGACCGCTTGGCCTCTTCTTTTCGGGAAACGCTGAAGGTAAAAGACGTGCCCCAAATACCCAGTGCATGGAAGGAAACTGAAAACAAGCAGCAAACTTAGCTTTGCTTCCGTCGCAGCCTCCGTGGAGTGTGCGCGTGACGGAGATGGTGAAATCAGGCGTGTCTGTCTAGCCGTCCTCTCTCGCTCTGTGTTCCAGCCACCCTTCTCTGTGTTTTGCTCAACTGTGATGGATTTAGAAAGGAAGCCACGCTAAAACATAAGGAGCCAGTCCGGCTCACTGCCACCGAAGGTTTTCATTGAGATCCCAGATTTTCAGTGCATGCTACACTCCAACCGGCACCTGGACAGTCATGTTCCGCAGACCTCGGCGATCTGGATCTGATAGATCATTTAATCTGGTGCCTGTTGATCCATACTCTGCCTTTTCCTCCCGCAGCAGAGACTAACAGCTGGAGCCCGGACGCGCTGTGTTCAGAAGCCCGTGGCTGACAAAAATGTTTACATATGTTGTCTAGTTTTTTAATAAACTCTCTTTCATAGCTTGTCTGTTGGCTTAGTGGCTTCGATGTCCTCCTGAATGGTCACAGTGGTTTGCTTTGTATTCAGTGAGGAGAACATGCAGGGATGAGGCTTGCTGAGCAGATGTGGAGACCTGAGTTTCACCTCCAGGATCTTTGCAAAACAACAAGTCCTGGTGATATGTTCTTGTGGTCCTACAGAGAGGTGGGGACCTGGGGCTTGCTGATTCAGTTAGACTGACTGGTCAGTGAGCCCCAGGGTCAAGAGAGACCCAGTGCTAAAAACAAGGCAGAAAGCTCCCAAGGATTAACACCCAAGGTACACACACACACACACACACACACACACGTGCACACACACACATGCACATGCACACACATACATGTGCACACATTCACGTGCATGCACACACACACACGTACACACACGTGCACACACACATGCACACAATACATACATGTGCACACATTCACGTGCGCGCACACGTGCACACATTCACATGCACGCGCACACACACACCTATGAATACACACCTTCATGCACATGTGTGTGATGCACACACTCAAATTTAAAAAGGAATAAAAATTTAAATTAGTTACATGGGGTGCCTCCTGCACCCATTTCTAGTTCTCCACAGCCCCCAACTTAAAGTTCTCAATCATGTCCTGGCTGCTCGGTATTATGTCAGCTTGACCAAGCTAGAGCCATCTGGAAGAGGAACCTCAATTTAAAGGAAAAAGACAATCCCTCTATGAGATTGGCCGGTAGGCAAGTCTGTGGGAACATTTTCCTGATCGATGTGGCAGGACCTAGGCCACTAAAGGCAGTGCCACCCTGGGTAGGTAGTCCTAGGTGCTAAAAGAAAGGGCGCTGAGCAAGTCCTGGAGAGCTAGTAGGCTGACCCCCTCCATGGCTGCTGCTTCAGCTCCTGCCTCCAGGTTCCTGCTCGCGTCCCCGCCCTGACTTCCGTCCATGATGGACTGTGCTTGGGAAGTGTAATCCGAGCAAACCCTTTCCCCTCCCAAGCTGCTTTTGGTCGTGATGTCTTACCACAGCACCAGACAGTAACTAGTTCACTTCCGAACAGGGGCCTGCCGGCTTTCATTTTCACCTGGAAGATAAATTACTTAGATAAAATCCCAGATTTATACCCTCCTCTAACTTCCTACCCCTATCAATCTTCTCAGTAAAAACAAACAAACAAACAAACAAACAAACAAAAACAACAAAACCCCACAAGTGTGAACCAGAGGCTTCTGGTACTGAAAACTCAGCACCACAGAGACATCTATATGACTAAGGATTGTTCAGAACTATCTGTAGGGGCCGAATAGATGATTTCCACCTTGCTGATAAAGAAACTGAGCCTTAGGGTGGTTAGGTAAGTTGCACTTGAATCCTGCCTGCTTTTCAGCCTCCAACCCATACATCCAAACCACGGGGAGGCGGAGTCTGCTGGGTTTTGGTTGGTTTTCGGTGTTACTGTTAATGAGCTCACCCAGGGGCAGCTCAAAGAAAGCAGTGTGAACTCTGTGAGGACCCTGGAGGCCTCCTCATGCCAGCCCGAAATCCTGACGCAGGGTTGGCATCCACCGTGAAGAGTTTCAGGCTTTAGAGTATGCATTCTTTTAGAGAGGGTTGTCCATGGGGAGGAAGCCAATAGGATATGCATCTGAGTAGAGACATGTCCTAGAAACCAGCTCATGCTGTAGTTGACACTGCCAAGTCTGAGTTCTGCATAGGCTATTCCTGATTGCCACCTTGACTATCTCTATCATGAACTACAATCCAGAACTGGAGGGCTCACCAGTGATCCAGATCTTGAGGCTGGAAGACACAAGTTTCTGACCTGGATCTTGGCATGGAGATCTTGAGGCATAGTGGCTATGAAAAGCTGAGTCCCAGTCAAGGTAGTACATGCCTTTAATCCCAGGAGCTTGAAGCAAGGAGATATCTCAGTTCAAGGTCAGCGTGGGACAAAACAAGTCCCAGATCCAGGCATGGTGGTACACATCTTTAATCTGGGCCAAACCTTCTGCTGACGACCTACACGAGTACATTGGAGAAAGGAAGATTTGTTCTTTTTCGCCTGCTTGTGATTATCTGCCAGCACATCTGTTGAATCCACTAGCCTTAGGTAGTAGATTCATGGCTGACCATGAATGGAGTAGTTGGACTACAGACTGTAAGTCATCACAACAAATCCCCTTAATAGAGACATTCCATAAGTTCTGTGACTCTAGAGAACTCTAATACACAGAGCAAAGCTAAAAGCCCTCAAAACCCAGTGGCTTACATCTGCCAGCTGTGCACACAGTCTCCCAAGTGTTCAAACACACGAGCCTGTGGAAGAACAGCTAGGCACTGACTGGTGTTGGGCTTAGCCACTGTGTAATCCAGACATACTGATTGTTAGTTCAAGACCCCACACCATCTGGACCCTCGGTGCACTGAGGCCTCTGATAAAGGCACCCTCCTGGTGTGGGTGCGGCTCAGCACTATTTATAGCAGGATGCAGGTGTGCAGAGTGGGAGAGACTCGGCTGGTGGAGGCACCAGGTGTGCTTCACTGAGACCGAGCTCACCAGCTGGGTCTGTCTCTGGAGTTTGCAGCTACGCACAGGATGCAAGCGCGATTCAAGCTTGGTAATGCTGGTTTCTCCTCACCGGGACTCAAAAGTTTCCAAACGTGGAAACCCCCGCTTTTGTATTGGGCTTTATGCTTCCTGTCCACGAGGCGGCGCTAACTACGCGTGACGGTAATGTTAGTTTCTCTTCACCCAGACTCAAAGTTGCGAACCTGGAAACCACGTTTGTATTGGGCTTTATGCTTCCTGTCCACGAGGTGGCGCTAAATACACGCGACTTCACAGACTAGGGAGCACAAGGGCTTGGGTCCCGGAGAGTCAGTCTCAATCACTCTTAGAAGCAAAAGGCTGAAGGGCAACAGGGCTTGGGAGGGTGTGGGACGGAGGGGGAAGAGAAGGTCCTCTGCAGCGCGTGCGGGGAGGGGAGCTCGCACGTGTAGGTCAGCTGTGTGTCCACAACGAGCATGATTTTAAAACTGCAAGCAAGGCCAGTCTCCAGTGTTTGCGCTCAGTTTAGACAGAAGTGAACTATGTCTCAAGTAAACTAAGCCACATCCTCCTCAGACACCAGCAAAAGGAAAGTACTTCCTTCCACACCAGGGCTCTCTAGAGGAACAGAAACAATGGGATGAGTATCTAGGGGGAACACAGAGGGAGAGGGGGAAAGGGAGGGGGAGGGGAGAGGAAGAGAGAGAGAGAGAGAGAGAGAGAGAGAGAGAGAGAGAGAGAGAGAGGAGGCTTACTGAACTTGTCCCAAGTACTGAGTCAGTGAGCAACCCCCAAGGCCTAGAATTTTCCATCCTCTTCCCTCTGTGGACACCTGTGGGCGTGCAATCAGCCTTTAAACCTTCTCCCCAAATCACTTCTTATACTTGAAGACATAGGATATTCTCTCTCTCTCTCTCTCTCTCTCTCTCTCTCATTTCTTTTCTGTTCTGACAATTTATAAATATAACACAAAATTTGGAACAAACTGGGGAAAGAGGAGAACTGCCTCTCCCTGCGGAGGAGCAGTAACACAAAACCTGCTGCTGAAGTCAGGTCAGGTCACAAGGTCTGCGGGCCCCGTGTTACTAAGGAGAGGAGACGGTGCACCCCGACCTCTTCCGCGCATGTAGGCGAGCCAGGTGCTGCTGGGAGACAGATAAAGGAAACACAGTCACACTTGCTGGGAGGGAAGACGCCAGCAACAGCGGAGACAGAGAAAACACACACACACACACACACACACACACACACACGGAGAGAAGCACGCTTCGCCTGGGCCTTCAGGAAAGGAGTTGCTGGTCACCTGAGTCTCCTGTGGCAGGATGTGGTCTCCGGTTTGACTAGGAAGCATGGCACAAAGTGACAGCCATGTTCTAGGCATGTTTCCATGCATGCTTCTATTTGCCCACACCCACCGGACTTTACATTTAAATGGGGGAATTTTTAAAAAAGATTTATTTATTTATTTTATGTATGTGAGTACACTGTAGCTGTACACATGGTTGTGAGCCTTGGTGTGGTTGCTGGGGGTTGAATTTAGGACCTCTGCTCACTCCGGTCGGCCCCGCTTGTTCAGTGCCTGCTCGCTCCGGATCAAAGATTTATTTATTATTGTATGTGAGGACACTGTAGCTGTCTTCAGACACACCAGAAGAGGGTGTCTGTCAGATATCATTACGGATGGTTGTGAGCCACCATGTGGTTGCTGGGATTTGAACTCAGGACCTTCGGGAGAGCAGTCAGTGCTCTTACCCGCTGAGCCATCTCACCAAATGGGAGCATTTTACTGAACGTTTACCACATGCCTCTCAGTGCCTGATGACTGGGGGGAGGGGGAGCACACCACCACTAGTTGAGTAAGCTGGCTCTATTGCCACCAAGCAAAACCTCCAGTGCCAGGAACTGGTCACATCTTGTTGAGTCCCATAGACACTTCCCAAGGCTACTGGTTGCTCTCTACAAATGGTAAGACTCTAGTGCTGAAGAGAGCATTTGCTTACATCATTGGATATGGAAAGGCCAAGCTGGTGCCCGACTAACAGCTTCACCCTACTCAGTAGCGTTCATACTGTAACTGTGTCTGCAAGACACTAGAGGAGAAAAGTAACAATCTTTGTCACCCTGCTTGCAACAGACACTGGTGCAACAGTGAAACAGATTTTGTGTGAGCACCCAATCATGCTTTGGTTGGATTTAAGGCCCATGCCGGACACTGCTAAAGCAGCCAAGAACCCAAGACTCTACAGGGCATGTGTGTAAGGGAAAACGTATTCCTATCTATCATTCTGCTAAGGAAACAGCAATAACATGACTCCTAATGACAGACCCGCATGCTCGCAGATCAGTGCTTCTCCCCATCCTCATCGGAATCACAGGATTTACTGGGGAGGAGTCCCCTCGGGAAAGAGATACGTTACAATTAACATTCAAAAGCAGCTTTGCATGGGCTTGCCCTGGCCGCTGGTTTGTTTGGGGGTCTGGGGCATTTAATAACAGGCTTATAGCATACAGATTCAGTAAAAATCCCTTCTCTCCCTTTGTGCTCAGATGCAACTGCAGGCAGATGTCAACAGGCATATTACATGGAGGCCACAATGGCTCCTGTGCCTCAAAGGGCAGAAGAGGGGGGGTCTTCATCCAAGGAGAGGGTGTTACCAGTGTTCTAGGAAAGCAAGGTGTGATGATTTGTACATGCTTGGGCCAGGGAGTGGCACTGTTGAAAGGTGTGGCCTTGTTGGAGTGGGCGTGGTCTTGTTTGGAGTAGGTGTGGCCTTGTTGGAGTGGGTGTGGCCTTGTTAGAGTGGGTGTGTCATTGTGGGTGTGGGCTTTAAGACCCTCATCCTAGCTGCCCGAGAGTCAGTCTTCCACTAGAAGCCTTCAGATGAAGATGCAGAATTCTCAGCTCCTGCGCCATGCCTGCCTGGATGCTGTCATGCTCCTACCATGATGATAATGGACTGAACCTCTGAACCTGTAAGCCAGCCCCAGTTAAATGTTGTCCTTAAAGACTTGCCTTGGTCATGGTGTCTGTTCACAGCAGTAAAACCCTAACTAAGACACAAGCCTTCTTAAATTAAGACAAAAACACTTTATGGAGAGAGGGGAGGTCAGAGGGAGAGCCAGCCCATTATCTCCATGACCATTGAAGAAAGGAGATGGTGCCCTGGGCTTCAAGACAAGAGGTGTCGGTGTGCATGCCCACTGTCCTCAGCTCTTGGGCCTCTGAAGTCTCCCTCTAGGAGGTGCTGGGTGCTGTAACCCGCTTGTATTAGTTGGAATTCTCCAGAGGAACAGAAAAAGAGAATGAATATATAATACAAAATATTATATAATACAAATATTAAATGAATATATAATACAAGATTTATTAGATATGGCCAGCCCATTCTCAGCTCATTATCTGGAGTCAAAGCTGCACATACCTGCAGGTCCCTCAGGCCCCGACTTTGTTGCATTCCTCCATGGAGCCCCAAGATGAAGGACAGAGGAGAGGGAGCCAGATCTGTGCATTACAGTCAAAGAATACCGTTTTCTTGGTAAACAAAAAAATCCCATGAAATATCAGACACGTGGTAAAAATAAATAAGATAAAATGAATAAGAAAAAGTCAAAGAAAAGGCCAGTGACTGTCTACATTCGACATGGAGGGACATGCCGATATCACCGTGTTCGGAACATTCTCTGTTGTTTGAGGTGCTCACAATAGCTGTGTCTAGAATATTCACATAGTTTGGAATTTCCCAAGCAGATAGATGAAAAAAACCCACCCAAGATGGCAATTAATGTAGAGATTCACAACTATCTTAGGTGCAAATTATTGAGAGCGGTCAGCCCTGAGTGGGGTGTTTGGATCTCATACCTACCACCAAATACTCCCGGATCCTGTGGGAGAGGGGATGGGAAGACTGAGAATCGGATGGAGGCGTGGGGCGACTGCCTGAAACAGTGTCTTCCAGACCTGATAGGATCCTTGTGCACCTGAGTTCACACCTAGGATTGTACGTGCAAGACTTACACAAGATCGAGCCAGTGGAAAGCCCATCGAGGAGTGGGGAGGGGCTTACAAACCCCTACCCCTGTGAAGAGCTGTTGGCAACTGGTGGCTTCTGGGGGAGAGTGGGTCGGTTTTCTTTGGAGATTCCGCCTTTCATGGGTCAGCCAAGCCCCAGTGGATGACCCGTATTGTCAAATGGGCTTCAGTGGTTTATAGAAGAGTCTGTTGGAGTTGACAGGGAAAAGAGTTGTCCGTGGTACAGAAAGGATTGTAGAGGAAGGGGCAGGTGGATTTGGTCAAACACATTATACACATATGCAAAAAGCTTATGGGGGAGGCATTTTGCCCATTGAGACATCTCCCAGTCTCTCCTGTGTGTAATTTGACAGACCCAGCAGCGGGTACTCCCCCCCCCTTGTATAAGTTCAAATCCTGCACATGTTAGTACCTCATCCTGTCGCTGAGCAGAGCCCAGCAGACCCTTGCACATCGCGATGCTCCCCTAATACTGTAGGGTGAGAGCCCACAGATCCTGGCGGCTGCTCTGTGTGGGCATTTCATTTTTTGGGTGAGAACAACCAGAAAGACTAACTGTGGTCTCTAGTGAAAATTGTCAGTGTGAATGAACGTGCTTCGCAGACAGCTCTGTGAGAGCTTTGCGGGGGTCCTTGGGGGATGATCGCTGCCCACTGATAGTGGGCACAGTGAAAGGAAATTATACTGGAGCGAGCCAGGAACATGGGAGCGAAGCAGGGAGACGGACATAATCTGATTGTCAGCAGAGAGACCTTTGTACTTCTCTAGAACTACCACACGGTGGCGCTCTAAACATGGATATTCTGCCAACCCCAGCCTTCAGCTTGAGGCTTAGAGGCTTGCTTAATTTGCTGTTTCTCTTCCAGGGTCTGAATAACCAAAGGCAAAGCAGCGACATAGAAAAGATGGACAAAAACTCATCGATTCATTTGAGAGTCGGTCCTCGGGGACTCAGATAGTTTGACTATGAAATGGCTTCCACAGGCTTCCTTGGCTGTGGCTCAGTTCCTGTCTGAAGGCGCCGTTTGGGGTGTTTTGTGGATCTGTAGGGTCGACTTGGCACAGATAGATCATGGTTTCTATTTCTATCTGGGTTGAGCAGAGAATACTGGCTGAGCTGGTGATGATGGGGGCACCTCACTAGTGAGCTTGGTTTTGTGGGTCAACTGGGACGACAGGGCACGGGTTGAGCCGTTTGGAGAGGCCATTGATTTATTTCTTTCCACCAGTGATTTTTCTTACAGCTTCCCTTCCCCCCCATAGATTCTGAGAAATCATAGCCAGGTTCTCATGCTTGTCAGTAAACCGCTTTCCCAATCAAACCATCTCCCCATCCCTGAGGTTTAATGTCTTATCCGTGCCTTTGTGTGTGTGTGTGTGTGTGTGTGTGTGTGTTTACCAAAGACACAACACTGCTCCCTCTTGGGTTGGTTGCCATATTTAATCAATGGTCAATTTCCAGATTTCTATATATTCTCCAAAATTCTTCCGCAAAGACATACATAAGCACCTGGAAAGAACAGGAGAATGAGTCCCGGCAGGAAGGCACACATCCATTGTTTGAGGTGTGCACACATGTGTAAGAGCTCCCTTTAAGAGCATGCCTTATCACCTGCCCTCACCAGGCTCAGCGTGCTTCTGGGAAAATCACCGCGGTAACTCAAGGTGTCCCCCGTCCAGTGACTCCTGCTTATCTGCTTTCAGATTTTAGAATCCAGGGCGACGTGTTGGAAAATCAGAGTTTCTGTGAGGCAAGCAAGGTATTATTATTCCCTGTCCCTGCTTGGTGTCTGTGAACACATTGTAAAATTCTTCACCACTATCTGAGGAAATGACCTCAGGGTGCTTCCCAAGGTTAGACCAGGGAGGCCAGGCAGAGGGCTCTCAGCAAGGATGGAGAGAAAGTCCCTCTTTCACTCCTGATTTCCTTTGCCTCTTGCTTGTGAGTGCTGTTGATCTCCCCACACGGGATTCCAGCCTCCTCAGCTTTCCAGTGAGGACTGAAGGCCGGACTGAATCCTCCAGGCCTTCAGTAAGATTGTAACTGGTAAGTCAGCTCACCTCCTGGTTGTCAGCCATGATTAGATTGCCCTCCTTGTATCCTGTAAGCCAATCTAAGAAATTCAATATATACTCCGTCCGTTGGTCCTGTCTCTCAAGAGATCCCCGACTAGTACACAAAGAATATTTCATTATCAGAGATTCAGGACTGATGCCCTGGATATCCTAGGACATCATGGTTAGACTCTGGACACATGGTCCAGAGTGTCTTTAATGATATCATAGGAACTCAAAATAAAACTTACTTTTTTCCCTAAGTCTTACTAAGGCTTGTGTTAAGTGGAAGGAGGAATAAGGAAATGGGCATGTATTTCAGAGAGCCCCTGAAGCCGGTATCGATTCAGTGCCTGGGACTCAAATAAGTGGATCGATGTGTTCTTGTCAAAGGTGCCAAGTCCTATTTTCTACCCTGCTGAGGTCCCCGGGGTGAGCGGTCTGACTTAGTGAAGCCAGTGTAGCTCTGATGACTCTCCAACATGCTCTCACCCTGTGGTCTGACTTGCAAAAAATTGCCAATAATTTTCGGCCCTGAAGGAAAAGTCCCAGCTGCACTGGCTCTTTGACGACGGTGTAATAAAATTTTTCTGACAGTCACAGCAGACTTTATTAGGGGAAAATTTAAGTGGTGACTGCCCTGAGAGGCATTTTCTACTCAAAATTGCTTAGCGCCCTGCTTGTGCCTTCCCACAGCCATGACTGGCATTCCACGCAGGAGGAGAAGAATTTGTTCCGGTCACCTCGGGTTGGCCTGTGAGGGCCAGCGGTCAAATACGGAGATGATGTCGGCAGTCTGCGCTGGAGGAGCAATGAGCAGGACTTAGTTATTCAGGCTGGAATGAAGACGCAGTGGTTTGTGTACCTCATTCCTTTCCTTAAATGCCCATTTTCAAGGCGACAGAAGCAACGTTATCTGGTTATTCAAAAGCTCATTTCAGAAATTAGGATCATGCTTCAACTCTGACACCTGAGGGGCTTTCGTAGAAGCTTAGAGGACCCAAGCTTGGGTTAGGGGGAGAGTTTCGAGACAAGATGTTCTGTGAATGGCTCTCTTGAGCACGTGCTAGACCCCTTCTGCAGAGGAACTCTGCATGGAACTGGCTTGTTTTCAGAGAGCTCACGGGCGGGGGTGGGCAGAGAAGGAGCCATCATTTTATTCCTTTGCAAATGTAACAAAATATCCACATTCTTTTGAGTTATTAGATTTATTTTTATTACCAATTATGTGTGTGTAAGAGGCTATGAAAACACACACACACACACACACACACACACACACACACATTTTCAGATAGGACAGGAGAGAGCATCAGATCCTGTGGAGCTGGAGTTACAGGCAGCTGCACCAATGGAGTTACAAGCCCAGCAATGTGGGCGCCAGGAACGGAGGGCTGGGAAGTGTCCTTAGTGACCCAGCCACCTCTCTAGCTTCCGTGTTCTTAATACACATAAAGTAATAATTCTTTAGGACCAAGCACAGAGACAGCGCTCAACACTCTCAGAAATGCTGCCTTCCCCTGTTGGCTTGCTTGGGTCTAGATCCCAACAATTTCCCGTTTCTTAGTCTGTGCCATATGTTTCTTTAAAAATATATTTCCCATTTCCCCTTTCATTATACAGGGTTACTTAAGGCCATTTCATGAATGTGTAATAAACTTTGTACTGGCTGGTTTTGTGTCAACTTGACACAGGCTGGAGTTGTCACAGAGAAAGGAGCTTCAGGTGAGGAAATGCCTCCATGAGATCCATGAGAGGGACATTTTGTCAATTAGTGATCAGGAGGGGAGGGCCCATTGTGGGTGGAGCCTTCCCTGGGCTGGTAGTCCTGGGTTCTATAAGAGAGCAAACTGAGCAAGCCAGGGGAAGCAAGCCAGTAAGAAACATCCCTCCATGGCCTCTGCATCAGCTCCTGCTTCCTGACCTGCTTGAGTTCCAGTCCTGACTTCCTTTGGTGATCAACAGCAGTGTGGAAGAGTAAGCTGAACAAACCCTTTCTCCTCCCCAACTTGCTTCTTGGTCATGATGTTTGTGCAGGAATAGAAACCCTGAGTAAGACAAACTTTGAGCATCATTACCATACTCCACGGCTCCTCTCCACATCACCTCTACCCATCACCCTCTCTGTTGTTCTTCAGCATTACATCTGCTGACATGACCCAGGCACACATACAATTTTATGAATCTATGATGTCTAGGGCCCACAATGCTGCTGCTTCTCCTCCTCCTCCTCCTCCTCCTCCTCCTCCTCCTCCTCCTCCTTTTCTTCCTCTTCTTTCTTTCTCTTCCTTCCTCCTTTCTTTCTCTCTTTCTTCCTCCTCTTCTTCTTCCTCTTCTTCTTTCTCCTCCTCCTCTCCATCCTCCTCCTCCTTCTTCTTGGCAAGGTCTAATCTCAAATTCAAGCCCCCCCCCCGCCTGTTCCTCTCCAGTGTTGCAATTACAGGTATGTGTCACCATGCCTGCACCAGCTTAAAAAAAGCAGCAACCATCTGGCTTGGCAGTTCTGGGCCAGAGCTGTCAGCCAGAGGACACCGCATTGACTCCAAGCACACACTTCCATGATGGTACCAGCTGGTTCTCCCACAGGGTTTTCCAGTGACTCATGAGCATCTGTAGACGTGGGATGTGAATCCTTTACAGTGTGCCTGTCAAGGTGGCCACCACGAGGGGGACAAGGATAAGTCATTGCATCTGCTCTTGGCAAGCAAGGTCTTTTTTGGGGAGGACCAGGTGACCATCTCTAAATGACCATGTGGTGCCAGGTTCTCTTCCCTGGAACACATGAGCAGCAGATGGCCGTGAACTTCCCAAGGATGGGTCCCCACTGCTTCCCCAGCATGAATCTAGATGGAAAAGCAGTTTGGGATAGGTTGGTAGAGAGGCAGCAAACCTTCCTGACAGAGAGACCGTGGACCCTGAGCTTAACCTAGCACAGTGGGGTTCTAGGAAGAGTACAGCAGTCTCTTGTAGCTCATCTGTAAAGCCTGGCGTTCTAATAAATCAGCACGGGGAAAGGGGCAAGGCTGGTTTCCCCAGGATGGAAGATTCTGGTTCTTTATACCGACGACAAAATGAGAGAACTTTAAAACAGCTCTTTAGTGTTGTAAAATACAAGAAAATACAATCGCGAAGAGTCTTAACAGAGGTGATAAACATTCTTTTTTTTCTTTTTCTTTTTCTTTTGGTTTTTGTATTTGGTTTTTTCGAGACAGGGTTTCTCTGAATAGCCCTGGCTGTCCTGGAACTCTGTAGATCTGGCTGGCCTCGAACTCAGAAATCCGCCTGCCTCTGCCTCCCAGAGTGCTGGGATTACAGGGGTGTGCCACCACTGCCCGGCTTGGTGATAAACATTCTTTAGGGAGAGAATATGCTGTGGGCTGGAAACGGAGCACCCTCTCTCCCCAGGCTCCTGTGTTTGCGCACACTCTGTCACAGCATTGCTGTGGGAGACTGTGGAACCTTCAGGAGGTGGGGCTTGCTGGAGGAAGTGGATCACGGGAGGCGGGCTTTGAGGCTTGATAGTCAAGTCCTACTTCCTGCTCATCTCTCTGAATCCCGAATGCTGAAGCAATGTGACTAGCCGCTTCAGTCTCCCTCTGCTGTAAATTCCACCCAGACGCACACCAGGATGAACTTCTCCCTCCCTTAAATTGTCTCTTGTCACGCGTTTGATCGCGGCAACTAGGTAAGCAGCTCTGTTGGGGGAGGGTGTGAGGCAGTGTGTCGTGGCTGCTGAGTGTGGAATGTGACTTCTAAGGCCTTCCAGTAGCCTAGGAAGACCGAGAAAACGCAGGGTCCACCGGAGTCCTCCTCCCAGTGCTGGGGTCACAGGCTACCACACTTGGATTAAAAAAAAAAACCCAATTATTTTAATATTTATTTTATGTGTATGAATGTTGTCTGTATGTGTGTTTAGCACATGCATGTCTAATGCCTGTGGAGAAAGGTTGTCAGATTCATTGGTAGTGGAATGGTGCATGGCTGTGAGCCACCGTGCAGTTGACAGGAAGCGAATCTAGTCCCCTCCAAAAGCTCTTAACCATCGATCCATCTCGTTATCCCCAACTTTTTTCTTTTTTTAAAAAATGAGGACTCAGGTCCTATGTTTGCAAGGCAGACACATCACCCACTGAGCCACCTCTCCAAGCCCTGTTTTTACTGCTAGAATTTTGAGCTATAAATTTCCCTCAAAGCACGGCCTTGTCTGCATCTCACAAACGCTGCCTTTATCTTTCATTTGATTCTGGTGTAAGATCCGAAAGAAAAAACGGGGGTACTCCAGCACCCCATGCCTCAGAAACCGGCACCCTGAAATCCTCATGAGAGACAGACCTGATGCAATTTGCAAGAGGATTTTAATTTCCAGAGCTCTGGGGGTGCTCTCTGAGAACCTATCAGCTTCTCACAGAGCCTGGAAGAACTAGTTAAGCCATTTCCACTTACGTGGCCACCATGCACAGGGTCGTGCCCACCCTCCCCCACTGGCAATAGGGGGGACCTAAGTGCCCCCCCAGGCAGGAGTTCCGCAGCCCCTGCGGTGATCCTGCCAGCCCCCAGCCGCTCTGCGGGGCAAGATGGGAAAAGGCGCCAGGGACACTCCCAGAGGTTCGTGGTCGGACCCTGGAGGCGGGTGGGATATGTGCACACTTCCAGGCCAACAAGGTGTGGACTGAACCTCTGCTCCTTTGGGGTCACCCTAGACTCAGGCACGGGGGATTCCTAGCTTACAACCTTATCATTTCACTGGCAAATCAGTGAGCTGCAGCTTCAGTGAGCGACGCTAGTCAAAATAAGAAGAGTGGTAGAGGAAGATGTTTAATGTTCTGGGTCCACTCCTGTCTGTGTAAAATATACCAACCTGGGGGAGACAGGGACATACTTCAGTTACAAGTATGGGACCTTGGGACTCCAGGTTATAGTCCATTATGGCCAAGAAGTTAGCGTGGGAATGTGAGCAGCTATTTCCGTCATATCCACAGTCAAGAGCAGAGAGACACAAATGTACCCATGCTACCTGCTTGGACACTCAGCTAGTTTTCTGCACTCTTATGCAGCTCAGGGCCCAGCCTAGGGAATGGTGCCTCCCACGGTGTCACTGAGCAGTTCAGAGAATCCCCCACAAACAGGCCCACAGACCAAAGGGCTAAGGTTAGGATTAGGATTAGGGGCTGGGTAATTACTTATCTAGGTAATTCCTTACTTGGGACTCTCTTCTCAGGTGATTCTAGGTTGTGACAAGATTGGCATTTAAAACTAAGCACTATAGATACTAACCTACACACACACACACACACACACACACACACACAACTCATGCATGTATGCATGTACAGGTACACTCATGCATGCATGTTCAGATGTACACACACACACACACACAAACTCATGCATGCATGCATGTACAGGTACACACTACACACACAAACTCATGCATATATGCATGTGCAGGTATATAACACTCATGCATGTTCAGGTACACACATACACACACACAAAACTCATGCATGAATGCATGTGCAGGTATATACACACTCATGCATGCTTGTTCAGATATACACATACACACACACACACAAACTCATGCATGCATGCATGTGCAGGTACATACACACTCATGCATGCATGTTCATGTGTATACATACACACACACAAACAAACTCATGCATGCATGCATGTGCAGGTACACACACACAAACTCATGCATGTATACATGTGCAGGTACATACATACTCATGAATGCATGTCCAGATACACACATATATACACACAAACAAACTCATGCATATATGCATGTGCAGATACATCCACACTCATGCATGTTCAGGTATACACACACACACACACACATACACACACACACACACACACACACACACAGATGTTTTCATAGTGCTATGTTTTACTAGGGAAGCCCATTTGGGGAATTTTCTCCAGTAATGGACATCTCTTTCTTTTAGTGGACCATGGATAATGCTCTTACATTTCAGAATAATGAGGCTTTCAACGGGCCAAGCACCTGTTGGTTATTCAAAGAGCAAGTGCCACAGTAAATTGTCCGCGTGGCTCCCAAGCTTCTCTGTGGAGCAGGACGCTGGCTGCCCCACCCACATGTTCTGCCGTGTTAACACGGAGGAAGCTGCAAACAAAGCCATGTTCCCGGTTCCATTCTAATTAAAAGCGTCATGAAGTGCTATTGAATTCCCTGGTCCAAAATATTTGTCTCATTAAGAGTTTTCTCACACTGGCTAATGATGTAATTAGCTAAGCTCCTTAAATTAAATCTTTTTATCAGCGTTGCAGGTTGGCGGATGTCCAGAATTATCATCCTCGTATTGTGCAAGAGTTTGCCGTGTGCCATGGGAGAACGATAGCCTATACCTGATGGCAGAGGAGAGTTCCATGGGAAGCTGAGGCAGGTGGCTGCCCACTATCACTGCCTGCTCTTGGTGCTCCCTGCCCACTGCTTAAGTTCCTGTCAACAGCTAGCAAACAGGGTGATCCTGTCTGCTCTACCGTCTCTGTCTGTGCACTCCTTTATATGTTTGGATATTCATTTCCTTTAGGCTGCGTAAGTACAAAATGAGCACTGAAATGTCCCTTATCTCCAAACAGCACAGGACCCAGATGTGAGTGGGGGGCCGTACTGAAGCTATCTGTAGATCTGCTCATAGTATCTTTCCCGATTAAAAATGTCATTTTATGAAATGTGTATGACTGTATTAGATACTCTTTGCTTTTTAAAAGATTTATGTATTGATTTATACATAGGTACACTGTATCTGTTTCTCAGACACACCAAAAGAGGGCATCAGATCTCATTACGGATGGTTGTGTGGTTGCTAGGATTTGAACTCAGGACCTTTGGAAGAATAGTTGGTGCTCTTAACCTCTGAGCCATCTCTCCAGCTCTCCATCCAGCCCCACTAGCTCCAGACCCGCTGTAGCTGTCTTCAGACACCCCAGAAGAGGGCATCAGATCTCATTACAGATGGTTGTGAGCCACTGTGTGGTTGCTGGGATTTGAACTCAGAACCTTTGGAAGAGCAGTCGGTGCTCTTAACCACTGAGCCATCTCGCCAGTCCCTGTTATTCTTCTCTTTATTATTACTGATAATATGTTGTGTGGTGAGGTAGTCAGGCGTATGTCATAGCTCACCCCATGTGCAGGGCAGAGGACAACTTGATGGAGTTAGTTTCCCCCTTCCATCTTTACAGGATGTGGAGATTAAACTCAGGTCCCCAGGAAACGAGGGAGACAGGATTTATTTGCCCCCAGGCTCTAGGAACAGAGTCTATCCTGAAGGGGTGGCCTTGGGTCCAGTTCTTGTCTATGGTACTGGAAGCTGTTTGCTCACATCTCATCAGACCAGGAAACTTTGTCTACAAAACGGAGAAACAATATGATCCAGTTCCCAACTGTTGAAAGGATAAGACACAATACATTATTTGTGTATTGTGTCTTATTAGATTATTATATTATTATTATAGGGGAGTTATTATTCTCACTGAACAGATAGAGGTGTTCCACCAATTCCCCTGATTCTTTTTGGTCATCTCCTCAGTAAATAATTACTGAGATTCATTTCGAATTCTCAAGTAATCTATCACATTGGATGAACTTTATTGATAAATTTTCATAGGCACATTGAGCCCTGGGTCACCAAGCATCCTCCTCCTTTTCAATGACATCTCCCTGGTTCCCCAAATGATGAATCACACTGTTCTATATGCTCAATGCCTCCGATATCATAACTTACAATGGATGCATCAACACAAAAATTGAATTTTCAATTTTCCCCAAGACTCTTTCAAGCACTTATTACAATTCTCTTATTACGGCAAAAAAGTAATAACATTAGCCTTGAACTTCTCAGAGTCAGGTGCTGGGGCAGTGTTTACTGGATGCCTCTGCCTTCCCTGAGTGGAAATTACAGAGATGAGGTGCCCCAAAGACTTGCTAATATTTCAGCTAACGTTCAACCCATTCAGCCCCTCAATTTATCTTACTTAGATTACCAAAGCAAATGCTGACAGTAATGTGTAAATATGGTGGAGCCGAGGTTTCTCTACAAGTCCCCACAGCACGGAGCAGGTGCTCCAAGGCCAGAGAAACAAATCATGCAACCCTGTGTCTTAGTCAGGGTTTCTATTCCTACACAAACATCATGACCAAGAAGCAAGTTGGGGAGGAAAGGGTTTATTCAATTTACACTTCCACATTGCTGTTCATCTCTGAAGGAAGTCAGGACTGGAACTCAAGCAGGTCAGGGAGCAGGAGCTGATGCAGAGGCCATGGAGGGATGTTCCTTACTGGCTTGCTTCCCCTGGCTTGCTCAGCCTGCTCTCTTATAGAACCCAGGACTACCAGCCCAGGGATGGCACCACCCACAATGGGCCCTCCCCACTTGATCACTAATTGAGAAAATGCCTTACAGCTGGATCTCATGGAGGCACTTCCCCATCTGAAGCTCCTTTCTCTGTGATAACTCCAGCCTGTGTCAAGTTGACACACAAAACCAGCCAGTACAGAGAGGCCTGGCCAGAATGTAGAGACCATGCTATCTCTTAGAGGAGAACCAGGAGTCCCTGTGCTGCGTTGCATACCCATGACCGTAGGCCAAGACCATAGGTGAATGTGCTATGTCTTCATGTTCTATGTATTTATCAGAGTTGGACAGATAATGTCCTCTACTTAGAAAAAACAGAACATCGGCCATATTTTAACATCCTCTGTACTAAAAGCATATACTTAAATATAAAAAACCAGTATACAGTGAGGAACTGGATTCCCAGCTGGGCTGTGGCTCACCTCCAGGTCACAGTGTCCTGCATGTTGTGTTCAAAGGTGCCACCATGAGTTGAGGTTGCTCTGTGATCACGAAGCCAGTGACACAAGCCGGGCGGTGGTGGCGCACGCCTGTAATCCCAGCACTCTGGGAGGAAGAGGCAGGTGGGTTTCTGAGTTGGAGGCCAGCCTGCTCTACAGAGTGAGTTCCAGGACAGCCAGGGCTATACAGAGAAACCCTGTCTCGAAAAAACCAAATCCAAAACAGAAAACAAAACAAACAAAACACGAAGCCAGTGACACCATGAGATTCCTACTCAATCACGAACCTGGAGCCAACAGCAGAACGCTCACACTTTTCTGTGTCACCTCCCCCTCCCCCAACGTGAGCAACTGTCACCTCGATATCAATTACAGAGTTCTATTCCTCCTACCTTATGGATAGAATAATTTAGGACATTCATGTGTATAGCAGTCCTCTTGCTTTCTAACAGAGCGATTGAGCATTCAAACCTCTCCCTGTTCTCCCAAAAGAAACATGTTCTTTACTGAGCCTGTTCTGAAATGTCCCCTCTGGCTTGTGGTTTGAGTGGTCAGTTCCTGGCTGTTTTGAAGGCAGGAGAGCAGCAACCTGAAGCTCTCACCGCCACAGGCAAGCTGCACCAGTCACAATGGCTCTATCTCGTCAGATGAAACCCTCTGAACAGTCTCACCAAATATACGGGAAGAAAGAAAGAAACAAAGAAACAAAGAAGAAAAGAAAAAGAAAAGAAAGAAACAAAGAAACAAAGAAGAAAAGAAAAAGAAAGTGGGTTAAGCAAGCCACTAGGAGTGAGCCAGTAAGCCGCACCCCTCCATGACATCTGCACAAGCTCCTGCCTCCAGGTTCCTGCCCTGCTTGAGTTCCTGTCCTGACTTCCTTCTGTGATGGACTACAGTGTGGACGCATAAGCCAAATGAACACTTTCCTCCCCTTCCCCCCAAAGAACTAGAAAGGCAGAAGGTCCGAGTGAGTAACTGTGAGCTGACAAACACAGAAACTAAAATTTAATAATGAATGGAAAGACTCCGCTCTGAGGCAGCTCAGGGGTTGGCAGCGATAGCCGTGGACTTCGTGAACACACGCAGGCAGCAAATGATCCCTGACTTAAATCTCCTACCTCTGCAATAACTGACTCAAAGTTCATCGTGAATTTGATTTATGGACTTAAAGTGCAAAACCACATAGATATTTCTTTTGAAAAAAGAAATCCAGTCTTGCCCAAGATGTGAGCGAATATTTGAGCAGACAGAACACACAGAAGATACTGTATCGACGAAGACAGCCCTCCTTGGTCAGCCAAGGATGCAAGTCAAAACCCTTGATGCCACCACACACCCATTAGAATGGATGCGTTTGCTTTAAAAGTGGAACAAACAAAAACAGTGAGGGTGCCAAGTACAGACGGGCGATGGGGAGACACAAGACGGCTGTGCCCTCCCAATGCCCGGCCTCTCTGCAAACCAATTTCGTAATTTCTAAATTGCAACTATGCAGCTGCCATATGTTCTAGCAATCACACTCCTGGGCGCTCATTCCAGAGAACTTATATCATGTTCCTATGAGAAATGGTCTATAGTGTCTTCTTTCTCAAGAACTTAAAACTTAAGACTGGAGGTCTTCAGTGCATGGGTGTATAAACAGAATATGGCACATCAATATCATGGAATACTGTTCAGAAATAAAAAGGCAAAGTTACCTGGATGGGTCTGCAGAGAATTGTACTGATGGAAAGGACTCAGAAGGCTGTATACCGGGTGGCTGATGCCTTATCGCCTTTTCAAATTTATAAAATTAGACAATTATAAATTGAGTGATTTCAAGAGGCTAGGGAAGGGTTTTCAGTGGAGGAACTAGGTGTGTCTGCAAGCTGACTGCTTGAAGGAAGGATTCTGAACATTTCCTTAGGTGCTTTAGATCCAGTTGAGTTTCCTCAGTTGAGAATTCCCTGTTTAGCTCTGTACCCCATTTTTAAATAGGGTTATTTGACTCTCTGGAGATTAACTTCTTGAGTTCTTTGTATACATTGGATATTAGCCCTCTATCGGATGTAGGAGTTGGTAAAGATCCTTTCCCAGTTTGTTGGTTGCCATTTTGTCCTATTGACTGTGTCCATTGCTTTACAGAAGCTTTGCAGTTTTATGAGGTCCCATTTGTCCATTCTTGTTCTTAGAGCATAAGCCATTGGTGTTCTGTTCAGGAACTTTTCCCCTGTGCCCACGTGTTCAAGATTCGTCCCACTTTCTCCTCTATAAGCTTCAGTGTGTCTAGTTTTATGTGTAGATCCTTGATCTACTTGGACTTGAGCTTTGTACAAGGAGATAAGAATGGGTTGATTTGCATTTTTCTGCATGCAGATCTCCAGTTGATCCAGCACCATTTGTTAAAAATGCTATCTTTTTTTTCTACTGGACGTTTTTAGCTCCTTTGTCAAATGGCTCTAAAGCACCTAAAGAAATGTTCAGCATTCTTAGTTATCAGGGAAATGCAAATCAAAGCAACACTGAGATTCCACCTTACACCAGTCAGAATGGCTAAGATGAAAAACTCAGGGGACAGCAGATGCTGGAGAGGATATGGGGGGAAAGGAACACTTCTCCATTGTTGGTGGGATTGCAAGCTGGTAAAACCACTCTGGAAATCAGTTTGGTGATTCCTCAGAAAATTAGACATAGTACTACCAGTGGACCCAGCTATACCACTCCTGGGCATATACCCAGAAGATGTTCCTACATGTAATAAGGATACATGCTCCACTATGTTCGTAGCTGCCTTATTTATAATAGCCTGAAGATAGAAAGAACCCAGATGTCCTTCAACAGAGGAATGGATACAAAAACTATGATATATGTACACATGGAGTACGATTCAGCTATTAAAAACAATGAATTCATGAAATTCTTAGTCAAATGGATGGAACTAGAAAGTGTCATCCTGAGCAAGGCAACCTAATCACAAAAGAACACACATGGTATGCATTCACTAATAAGCGGATGTTAGCCCAAAAGCTCAAAATAAACAATTTACAGTTCACCAAGTTCAAGAAGATGGAGGACTTAAGTGAGGGTGTGTTGGTTCCTCTAAGAAAGGGAACAAAATAGTCACAGGAGCAATAAGGGAAATAATGTGTGGAACAGAGACTGAAGTAAAGGCCACCCAAAGACTGCCCTACCTGGGGATTCATCTTAAAAACAGTCAACAAACCCTGACACAACTATGGATGACAAGAAGTGTATACCAAAAGGAGCATGCTATGGTTGTCTCCGGAGAGGCCCTGCCAGAGCCTTACACATACAGAGGCAGATGCTAGCAACCAACTATTGGACTGGGCATGGGGTCCCCAATGGAGGAGCTGGAGGATGGTCCAGAGGAGATGAAGGCGTTTACAGCCCCATGGGAAGAACAATGATTTGGGCCACCCAGATGCCCCAAGACTCCCAGGGACTGAACCATCAACCAAGGGGCACACATGGTTCCAGTCAAAAATGTGGCAGAGGAAGGCCTTGTTGGGCATCAGTGGGAGGAATGGTCCTTGGTCAGGTAAAGGCTCAACAGAGGCCTAAACAAAGGGAAACTGAGGGAGGGGGAGTGTGTTGGGTGGAGAGGGGAAGGAGGAAGGGGAGGGTTTGGGGGTCTTATGGGAGGGAGGATATCGGGAAAGGTTTTACCATTGGCAATGTAAATGAAGGCGATATTCAATAAAAAAAAAATTAAGAAAGATTCTGCATCATGGACACGGTCTCCAATTTGTCTCCATGGCAACTTCTGGGCTGTGATGTCAGTCTATGTAGTTTGGAAAGTTGTTACTGTTAGCATTTTGTCTAGGCTCGTCCCCACAGTTACCTGGCAATGGCCAGGAGTGCCTGACTCACTATAAAAGGGGCTGCTCGCTCTCTCCCTCCCTCCCTCATCCCCCCCCCTCTTTCTTTGCCTCTACTACCCTCTCAACTCCCTTCCCCATGCCCTAAATAAACTCTATACTATATTGTCCTGTGGCTGGTCCCTCAGGGGAAAGGAATGACTCAGCATGGGCCCCGCAGAGCCCCCCCTTCCCCCACACCTGACTACACATCCGCCAAACATATCCCTCCTCTCCTTAATTTTGTAAAACACAACAGTTACCTTTGAGAGAGCATGTTAAAGGGTCCATGAGATCCCTCTGACTTATTCTTTCCAACTGTGCGGGAACCTGTACTTATTTCCAGAGAAAAGGGCTAATTTACAAAAGGAGCCTGTCACATCTCTTTTGTTGCAGGTTGATCAAAAACAGCAGGATTTTATTTGCACCCCCCTGGCTGTCTTGACTAGTTGAACTCCCTGTCAACACAGGAGCAAAGGGAAACTTAAATGAAGGTAATTGTAAGGAGTCCTTGGTTCCATTCAAAGGGTTGTACAATGGGATTTGCATCGGGAAACATTGTGTTAATCTGTCTATGTGTAGAGATGTGCTCAATAGAGATTGAGACTATCTTGTTTAATGTTTACCCATAAGGAGTTTAAAGTTCTGCTGGGATTTTCAAATAAAAATTATTCATATTTGCATGTATTTTTTGCAGATGTGTGTGTGTGAATATGTGTGTATGCATGCATGTAGAGGCTGGAGGACACCTTACCCTCAGATGTCCTCCTCCAGAACACTGTCCACCTCCTTTGAGACATTGTCTCTCACTAGCCTAGAGCTTACTAGTTGGACTGGACCTGCTCTCTCCACTTCCCAGCACTGAGAGCTGGGATTAAAGGTTTGTGCCACCATGGCCCGTTCCCTGTCCTTTCTCATAACAAAGATTGGATAATAGAGATGAAAGGAGAGAGTCGAAGTGAGGAAGACCCTGAGTAACTACGGTTGGGGATGAGGACCCTGACAGTGATAAACAGCAGCCCCCGCTTGCTTCTTTCTCAGTGGTCTGTTTCCTGTCATAGGGGTCTTAGGTAAGAACTCAAGAGAGTTGAGAATAAATTTTTTTTTTCTTTTTAAAAATGCTCTTTTAAAATCGGCCTCCAACTCTGGCTGCATCTCATCTTCACAGAGGAATTCCCCCGCTGAGTTTGATATCAGAGGAGGTGTGTGGTTTGAGAACACAGCATGTACCCCTCCCTCTTCCTGAATATCTTCCTTTTGCCTTGTGTCTTACGGTGTGTATGGGAAGCCTGTGAGGAGAGGATGGGTCACTACTGACACTGGTAGCGTGTTCAATCCACGAGCATTTCCTGGTTTCTGTCCTGTCTCTCAGAATAGTAAAATTCCCATCTTAGTAACTGTGATGATTTGAATATGCTTGGCCCAGGGAGTAAGTGGCACTATTAGGAGGTATGGCCTTGTTGGAGGAAGTGTGTCACTGTTGGGGTGAGCTTTGAGACCTTCCTCCTGGCTGCCCGGGAGACAGTCTCTCTTGGCTATAATGAGATCAAAATGCAGAACTCTTGATTCCTCCAGCACCATGTCTGCCTGCACGCTGCCATGCTTCCTGCCATGACGATAATAGACTGAACCTCTAAAACTGTAAGCCAGCCCCAATTAAATGTTTGCCTTAATAAGAGTTGCCTTGGTCATGGCGCCTCTTCACAGCAATGGAAACCCTAAGGGAGACAGTCATCTACCGTATCAACCTGTGGCTATGACAGCACACTTGACAGAAAGGAGTAAGGGAGGGAGGATTTATCTCAGCTCACAGTTTCGGGGTATAGTCTACCATGGCAGGGATGATATAATGGCAGGAGCAGGAGTGGTCCCATGACATCAACAATCAAGATGCAGGCGTGTCAATGAAAATGGGACTGAGTGTAAAGCCCCAAGGCCCACCTCTAGCTACTTGTTTTCTCGAGCAAGGCCCCACCCCCTAAAGGTTTCACCACTTTCCCAAATAGTGCTACCAGCTATTGATAAAGTGTTCAAAGATATACACCTAGGAGACACCTCACATTCAGATGACAACAGCCACCATCCAAATTTTCCTCAAGATAAAAATTACCATTGTCTTCAGATATCTTTCTGGATACCCCTTCCTGGAAGACATGGACTGGCATCCTGGTCCTTCTTACAGCCTCCAGGAGTCCATGGTTCTTTGAACATGAGAACCAGTTCCGTGTATGTGTTGGAAACAAGTGTTTAAAGATAAACTCAACAGCCCCTCTGGGTGAGCCCTCCTTCTGAGATAAACAACTTTTGCCCAAGCAGTAATTAGTGAAATCAATATCCATTGCCTACAATAGGGGAAGATTTGGGAAACGAAGGTCCTATTATATAGAATAAAGCGTAGAATAAAGCGAGCAGCAAACAAAGACAAAATATAATGTGCTTTTTTTTTTTTTGATCCCCATGACTAGTTGAGAAAATAGAATGTGTTGCAGAAGGCACAGTGAGTCCTGCTCCGAGCCCTCGGTATTAGGTTATTTCAGAGGCTCTGCCTCCATAGACCGCCGCCCAAACGACTCCCACCCAGGGAGAAGACAATGACGGAATTTTCAATTCCAGCTGCCCACTTTCCACATCCATACAGAAATATACACAGCGTGGAATGTCACCTCCCACACCCGCATTCCTCTTTCCGAGGCAACTCTATATCCAACAAAACAAAAAAACCCTTAAAGAAACAGTGTAGCTAGCTAGTGGCTGAAGTTATAAAATACCTCTGTCTTCTGTCCCCAGCATCCAGACAGCTAATTAGCGGTGGAGTGCTACCCCTGAATGTTTCTATCCATCCACTTTCTGTCAGTTCTAAGCAAGGAAAGCTGGTTTTCAGAGCCTATAAAGTCCTATTCCCAGAATCCATGGATAAATCTTTTTTGTTTGCTTGTTTGTTTTGGTTGGTAAAAATAATTTTATTTTCTTTTATTTTTTTATTTTGTATTGGTCATCTTATTTATTTACATCTCAAATGTTATCCCGCTTCCTGGTTTCCCCTCCACAACCCCCCATCCCATCTCTTCTCCCCCTGCTTCTATGAGGGTGCTCCCCCCCAACTTACTCCCCCCTCACTGCCCTAGCATTCATTCTCCTATGCAGGGGTATCTGCTCCCCTGAGACACGAAATTACTCCAGTTGTGTCTTCCCTGAAATAAACCAAGCCCTTTGTCTACCCAGACAAAAGGAGAGGGCTATGCTCTCTCAACACCCGAGGGAGCAATTCAACATATCACCTGTTTCCTGCCAAGCCTTAGGAATATGGAGAGGCAGAAGTGAAGGAGAATCCAGCCTGCTGGAGCCTGGTTAAAGCTAGGGCCTGGCTAAGACTTTTGGGTGCAACAGATAGCTCACATTGGAGCTGCTGGCCTAGTCTCACCATTATTTGCCTTTGTTAATAGTGTCCCGTAAGTGTGCCCGATAATGAATCTGAGCCTTTACCAAGTGTTCCCACCTCTCTGGGGACATGTCAGCCATCACAGCAATTCCCCAAAGTGGAAACTATCCCCTCCCTTAGAGTCAAGGACGTAACGTGACTAGTCAAAGCCTGTGAGGGGAGAAGGAGCAGAATTCCATCCCAGGGGTGTCTAAAAAACTTATCTAGAGCAAGGTGCGTCTAGGTGGAGGAAGACACGACCATGTCTCCCAGTCACGCAGATCTTGGCTGGGGAGAACACTGTTCTTCATCAACACTGTCCAGGCAGAGGCTGGAGGGGAGCATGGCCTAATTTCTGTGTGCGTGTGACGGTGTGACGACGACGAGGTGATCTAACAAAATGTAATACTGAAAACCAGGGAGAGGAGACTTCTTCGATGTGACTATGGCCACAAAGGAGAAAAGGACAAATAAAGGGGGTGCAGCGACCCCCAAGTTCATTGTCAGGGTCCCGACAGGAGGTTTGGGTTTATAGAGGGCGAGAGGATGCACAGCATTGGTCGAGGAGCGGTCCTGACCTGCCACCGACCCGCCATTGTCTCAGGTCCAGTCCTGCAAGGCGATCTGACAAGTTCTAGCTGATACCGGGATTCAGCTTTTCTCTTCTCCGAGCTCGAGATTCCTGGGGGAATTCCAGATTCCTGAGGTGCATTGTTTAAACTGTCTGACAGGCAGAGGGAGGGGCACGGGTGTCTGTAAAGTCATCACGCCTTCCATGATGATTAAAGAGCCTCATTCCTCGGCTCATCTCTGATGTGGGTAAGTCAAATTCATGTACAGCCTATTATCAAAATGGGGAAAATCCACCAGCAGGCAGGCTTCATACCAACCATGTTAAGATGGGCAGTGTTGCTGAACATAATATGAAGGCTTACTCAGGCTTCGCTCCCAGGTCCTGCTGAGGGTCCCTGCCTGAAAATATCAAGTGTCTGCCTCTTAAAATTATCCAAGGTTGATTTCTGGCACACACACACACACAAACACACACACACACACACACACACACATTTTTGTGGCCCCCACATCCTTTCCCTCAACACACACACACACACACACACACACACACACACACACAGGCACACACACACAAAGATACCTCACCTGCCTTCAACATACAAACAGACATGCACACCCTTGTCCCCAACACACACACTCACACAAGCACACACACACATTCACACAAGCACACACACACATACATACGCATACACACATACTCTTGACACAGACACACATACCCTTGCCCCCAACACACACTCACACAAGCACATACACATATGTACACCCCAAACCTCAACAAACACACATACAGACACATAGACACACACACACACACACCCCTGCCCCCAACACACACACCCTCCCTGCAGGCATATATACCCTGGTCCCCAGCACACACACACACACACACATACACACACACACACACACACACACACACTCTTGAATTGGGAATATTGTTAATCTGCTTTTTATAGATGAACCTTCTTAGGCATTGGGCTGCTGTGAAAATGGCCCCTCTTGGGCCATCAGATAGAGTGACATAGTTGTTCAAATGCTCGCTCCTCAAGTGATGGCATTAGCAAGTTGAGACACTGGAAGGTAATTGGGTCATGGGGTGAAGCCATGGTCATCTGGGTTAGAGGCCAGACCGCTGTCACCTCTTCCACCATGCAAGCACAGCAAGAAGGTACTTGCAGTCTGTGAAGGGGAAGTGGGCTCTTACTTGGCACCAGTCCACCAGGTCTTGACCACAATGTTAAGGGTTTCCAGTCTCTGAAACTGAGATAAATACATATTTCTTGTTTATAAAGCACCTAGACTGCGGGATTCTGCTACAGAGTTCCAAAGGAACGTAGGCATCTGTTTCCAGTGGCGCATCCAAGGCATATCAGAAATACACAAGAGGTTTGCATGTCTATCGGATGTTTAAAATATGAAAAAAACCCTAGGGGATTCTTATTTTTTAATATCACGTAATACTGGGTAGCTATTAAAATACAATTTTTATAAAATATTAAATGTCAGAAAATCTGTATTGCAGTGTTAGATGATAAGACTGTGAGAGAAGAGAGATGATTGAACGTATTAGCCATCATTGTGTTCAGGTAGCAGAAGTAATTTTGGTCTTATTTTCCTCTCTCGTTTTTTTTTTTTTTTCTCTTTAATAAATGTGTTTTTAGTCATTGGAGAACAGAATCTACATTTTCCTTCCTTCCTTCTTTCTTTCTCTCCTTTCTTTCTTTCTTTCTCTCCTTCTTTCTTTCTCTTTCTTTCCTTTCTTTCTTTCTTTCTTTCTTTCTTTCTTTCTTTCTTTCTTTCTTTCTGAAGAGCTGTTTACGTAGGCAGGAGCGGGCACACAGATGGATCAAGTGAACTGGCGCGCACAGTCCAGTCCAGCTGAGTCTCTGCCAAAAGTGGAATAGGAAGGTCTTGGCAGTGTCGTTACCGTGGTGGCCCTCCGCGGTTCTTCTCTGACCTCCCTAGACTGAGTCGACCTCTTTCTCTTTCATACCCACAGAATACTGCTGTGTGGTGCTCTTTGCTTCCCCCAAACGATCTGGTGTCAATATAAAAATCATAGCTGAGAAGAGCTTTGAAGGTCACCTGGCCCAGCCCTAAAGTGCTGCTGCTGGGTTGGTGAGCCCAGAGAAAGCCATTAAGTCAGCTTTGTTCCTGTCAGTGGCTTTTTTTAGCAGGCAAAGGAGCAATGAGGTACTTAGGTCACCCCAGCTGGGAGTCCATAGGTCACCTCAAATGGAAATGCATATGTCACCTCAGGTGAGGACAGTCTAAAGGTCACCTCAGATAAAAGTTCACAGGTCACCTCGGATGGAAGTTCATAGGTCACCTCAGATGAGTACTGTTCACAGGTCATCTCAGATGGAAGTTCATAAATCAGCTCAGGTGAGGACAGTCCATAGGTCACCTCAGATAAAAGTTCATAGGTCACCTCAGATGGAAGATCATAAGTCAGCTCAGGTGGGAACAGTACTTAGGTCACCTCAGATGGAAGTTCATAGGTCACCTCAGGTGAGGTCAGTCCATAGGTCACCTCATATGGGAATTCATAAGTCATCTCAGGTGAGGACAGTTCAAGGACAGTTCATAGGTCACTTCAGGTGAGTACAGCATAGGTTACCTCAGATGGAATTTCCTTGGTCTGTTTAGGTGGGAACAGTCTGTTCTAGATAGTTTTTGGGTTTTTTTGTTTGTTTGTTTGTTTTTTGTCAATTTGATACAAACTAGAGTCCTCTGAGAGGAGGGAACCTCAGTTGAGAAAAATGCCTCCATAAAATGGCCGGTTGGGGCATCTTCTTGATTAGCTATTGATATAAGAGGGCCCAGCCATTGTAGGGGCTGCTACCATTGGGCCAGCAGTCCCAGAGTATATGAGAAAACAAACTGAGTAGGCCAGGAGGGGAAATCAGTAAGCATTGTCCCTCCATAGCCTCTGCCTCAATTCCTGTCTCCAGGCTCCTGCCCTGCCTTGGTTTCCTTCAATGGGATGTCACCCAAGGTATGTAAGCAGGTAAATGCTCTCTTACCAAGTTGCTGTTGGTCATGGGGTTTATTGCATCAATAGAAACCCTAAGAAATAGTCTATAGGTCAGCTCAGGGGGAGTTGATAGGTCATCTCTTAGGCTGGAGTTTAAGGTCCAGGACAGGAGTCTTCGGGTCACCTCAGATGGAAGTCTATGGTTAATATCACAGAGGAGTCACCTCAAGTAGATGTTCAATGTGTCATCTCAGGTAGATTGATGATCACTCAATAGGAGTCCATTGGTCACCTCAAGCAGACATCTTTGGGTCACTGATTCCACCCGCCACCTCACGTAGAAGTCCATGGATCATCGCAGGTAGCGGTTCCCAAATCACCTCAGGTGGATCCATGGATCACTTCATGTAGGAGACCATGGGTTACTTTGGATGGAAGTCTTTGGATCATCCAAAATAAGGGTGCACAGGCTACCTCGGATACGAGTCCCCAAGTTACCTCAAGTGGGGGACCTTAGGTCCCCCACATGAGATTGTTAAAACATGAGAAAAGCAGAGGGATTACTGGGTTTCAGACACACCAGATACACTTGATCTTTTAGGCCAGGCGTGGTGGCGCACGCCTGTAATCCCAGCACTTGGGAGGCAGAGGCAGGCGGATTTCTGAGTTCGAGACCAGCCTGATCTACAGAGTCCAGGACAGCCAGGACTACACAGAGAAACCCTGTCTTGAAAAACAAAAACAAAAAACAAACAAACAAAACCCCCCAAAAAAACACTTGATCTTTTAGAAGGTAATTTAGTGACTGGCTATCTTGAAGTTTCTTTAGTCACACAATATCTCCTCTCTACTCATTCAAGTGTGTGTGTGTGTGTGTGTGTGTGTGTGTGTATGTGTGTATGTGTGTGTGTGTATCCTATATTTTTTATCTGTTTATGTGTCAATGGGCATTTGAGTTTTGTCCACGTTTTAGATACCAGGAGTAATAATGATATAAACATGGTATATGATATATGCAGTTATCTCTCGGATCCTGCTTTCAGTTCTTTGGGCTATGCATCTGGAGGCAGGCTGACTGGGTCATATCACAATTCTGTTTGTTTTCAGGGAACTGCTCTGGTTGTTTCCATAATATCTCTCCCATTCCCCACCTCTACTCCCTGTGTACAACGACTTCCTGTTCCGCACATCCTCAAATACTTGTCACTTCTTGGGTTTGTTTAGTTTTGACAACGGGCTTCTAAATGGATACAAGATAGTATCTTACTGTGGTATTGATTTATTATTATTATTATTATTATTATTATTATTATTTTAATTATTGGCAAGGCTGACCTAGTTTCATTTCAAAGGTTGTGATAAAATACTTTGCAAAACCAAAAACCAACCAACCAACCAACCAACAACACCAATAACAAAACCAACTTATTTTAGCAAATGACTCCAGGTTGTATTCCATCAACCTGGGGGAAGTCAAGGAGAGAACTTCAAAAGGTCAGTCACCTCACATCAGCACTCAAGAGCAGAGAGAAAGCGTTGCAAGTATATTTTCTTGCTTGCTGTATTAGTCAAGGTTCTCTAGAGTCACAGGACGTACAGGTAGTCTTTATATAGTTAGGGATTTAAAAAAAAAACAAAAGCGAGGATGTGGTCCGTTGGTAGAATGCATGCCTAGCATTCATGAAGCACTTGTTTCCATCCCCTGAACTGCATAAAACCCGAATCTGCTGTCACATCCTGTAATCCCAGCAGAAGCAGAGATAGGAGAGTCGGGAGTTCAAGGTCATCCTTTATTACACAGAGAGTTTGAGGCCGTCCCAGGAAACATGAGCGGGAACCCCTTTTCAAAAGCAAAACAAAACAAAAACAAACAGATGAAAACATTCTAAATATAAGATTTAAACTATAAGATTCTGTGAAAAAAAAAAAAGCTAGGGAGAAATCTTGGGGGTTCAGGTTTGGCAATGATTCCTTAGATACAACACCTGAAGGAGAGGCAGCAGAAATGAGAAGAAACAAAATCAGACGTCAAAGCTCAACCCATCCGTGCTTCAAAGGACAGTGAGCAAAGTCACAGGACGGTCTGGAGCACTGGGAAGCTTTCACAGACTATCTAAGCGGTGGCTATGCAGCTGGATGGGTATAAAAAGAACTCCTCCAGCTCAGTGCCAGTAACAAAAGGGCAAATAACCCCCTTTAAAAATGTGCACAAGTTTGAATTACACTTCTCCAACAGCCATGTGCAAATGGCCAGTAAACACGGAAAAAAAATGTCTGGCAACTGTTACGCTGGCTTTCACGGTCAGCTTGACACAACCTGAAGACAGTCTCAACGAGGGACTGCCTGCCTTGAATTGGCCCATGGGCACACCTGTGTGGGATTGAATTATGTTAATTGGTGGAGAAGCCCTAGCTCCCTGTGGACAGCACAATTCCCTAGGCAGACTGTCTGAGCTGTGTCAGGGTGGGGAAGTCAAGCTGAGCCGAAGCAAGTCTAGTGACTGACTATTCCTGGTTGTCAACTTGACTGTATCTGGAATGAGTTACAATCCAGAATTGGAAGACTCACCTGTGATCCTAATCTGGAGGCTGAGAGATACAAGTTTCTGATCTGGATCTTGGCATGGAGATCTTATAGTAGCTATGAATTCCAGAAGATTGAGACAGGGAGACCTCTGAGATCAAGGTCATCTGGGATTAAAGGCGTGGTGGTCCACACCTTTAATCTGGACCACACCCTCTGCTGGAGACCTATATAAGGACATTGAAAGAAGGAAGACTCACTCTCTTCTTTGCCTGCTTGCCTTGTGGGACTGAGCGACTGATAGATTCTTGGACTTCCATTCACAGCTGCTGCTGACCATTGTTGGGAGCTGGACTACAGACTGTAAGTCATCAAATTGTTAGTTTGTGTGTGTGCATGTGTGTATGTGTACCTGTGTGTGGTGTGTGTATGCTATGTGCATGTGTATGTGTGCATTCATAGAGAAGAGTGTGCTAAATCCCCTGGAACTCGATTTATAGGAGGCTGTGCTGAGCTATCTCTCCAGCCCACCTCAAATCCATTTCTGATCTTGTAGGAACAACAACATTCTGATGTTGTAGTGGTGGCCACCTCTATGTAAACGTTGAGACTGAGTATCCACAAAAGCATCTCTTGCAAGAGGACCTAATTGAAGACTGCCTGAAAGGCCAAGGATTGCTGACGTAGACAATGCCAGCCAATCAGGAACTGCTGTTTAGAAGAGATGCTTTCTTGGAACCAATGGGGCATGGGTGGAGGGTATTAAAGGAGCTGCGGCAGTGCTCACATGAGCTTGCTCTGGCGTGTCTCACCCGCTCCCAGAGTCTGTGTCCTGACTCCATGCCACCTCCTCTCCAACCCCCAAGAGCACTGAGAGAAGACAGAGAGCATAGGCACGGGCAACATGATGTGCTCTTGCACATATAAAGGAGGGGCTCAACTTTATTACTTACGTGCGAATATTCAAGTGTTTCCCTTGAATGCATGCTCAAGTGTTTCCCCTTCCATTTCTTGGCACCATGCTTAAGTGGTCACTCATGTATAAAGGTTTAGTTTCCTCGTGCTCTTGACCTGCGAAAAATTATTTGTTGGACTTCCTCAGAGCAAAAGAACAAGGCATTTAAAAAAAAATGTTCGTATTGGTACAGTTCAATGAATGCTTCTCTTCAGTAGATTTTTAATTTCACACATGCATAAAAGATAACATTAAAATGAAAACCGCTACTGAGAAACTAATTCAGATACAAATGTGATGTTGTTAGCCAGGGTCAATGACGACGTGGGTTTCCGCAGAGGGCAAGTGGGTTAATTGTCTTTTTGCATCGATTGTCTGAATTTCCTCCTAGATACCAAGAGAGCAGAAGTGAGTTAAAAAAAAAAAACGAGTTTACGTTATGTTCCAGGTTATCTCATCTAGGACTCCGGTAACCCAGAGAAGTGTGCACATGGCTTTACAAGCACATTGGGCTTATGTTTGTGTGACTTAAAAGTCTATATTTGGCCAGAGAGATGGCTCCGTGAGTACAGGAATGAACATACTGCCACACCTGAAGACCTAAGCTCCTGCCCCTTATCCTACATAGCAGAAAGGGAGAACCGAATCCTACAAGTTGTCCTTTGACATGTACATATCACACACACACACACACACACACACACACACACACACAGACATGCACACAGACACACACACTAAATAAACATAACTAAATATTTAAAAATCTATCTTTTTTGAAAATTTTCCAATTAATAGTGTTTGTACAAGATCAAACATCCTTTTTATCACGGCTCCCCATCAATGCCAGTAACCCCACATGGGTTAGGAACAGAGTTGGCTGCCCAGGGCGGTGCAAAATATTCATGTTTTAACCAGGATAGGAAATATTCTCCTTTTGTACAGATGAAGTCAGAAATAGGCATTCTAGCCATGGTGGCCTGTCTTCCCAGGGCCAGGACCCCAGCTGTGTCTCCTTCACAGCTCACCATCTGCCTCCCAGCAGGCAGGGAAGAGAGATGGAGACTAGCTCTCTTCCTGAAGATGACGCCACACTTAAACGTTCATCAATCAGAATTCGGTTCCTCACTTCAGAGCAACGTAGTCATAGTTAGCAGCCACTAGAAGACACTTTTAGCAACTGGACACTGGCCTAATCTATCTGTTCATTCAAATTATCAACACCTCTTCTAGTTCATCTTCCCAAAGGCCGCTGACAGCTAACTGCAGAGTCCACTGCAATGAGGGAGTCTTCTCTCTCCTAGCTGTGAACTCGGGCATTTTCTTTCCCAGCATCCTCAGCGCCAAATCTCCCACAACACAAGAGAGCCTTGCACTTGACCTCTGAGAAGCAATTGGATATTGTTTTTTTAAAAACAAACAAACAAACAAACAAACAACAACACTATATGAGGCTCCTGTCAGGATGCACTTTTTGACATTCACAATAGTATCTGTGATTGGTGACTGTATGTGGGATGGATCCTGATATAGCTGTCTCCTGAGAGACTCTGCCAGAGCCTGACGTATACAGAGGCAGACACTTGCAGCCAACCATTGAACTGATCATGGGGTCCCCAGTGGAGGAGTTAGAGAAAGGACTGAAGGAATTGAAGGGGTTTACAACCCCATAGGAAGAACAACAATATCAACCAACCACAGCTCCCAGAGTCTAAACCACCAACCAAGGAGTACGCATGGAGGGACCCATGGCTCCAGCTGTTTATGTAGCAGAGGATGGCCTTGTTGGTCATCAATGGTAGAAATGGCTCTTGGTCCTATGAAGGCTTCATGCCCCAGTGTAGGAGAATGTGAGGGCGGGGAGGTGGGAGTGGGTGGATAGATGGGGGCACACTCTCATAGAAGCAGGAGGAGGGGGGATGGGATAGGGGATTTCTGGGTGGGGGGAGGGAATCAGGAAAGGGGATAACATTTGAAATCAAAATGAATAAAATATCCAATTAAAAAAACCATTATGTGTCCATATGGGAGAGAATGGTGCCTCTTCCTGACTCACAGCCCCGAGGAACTTAGGACTACCTGGATACAGCTTGAAGGTTCACGTGGCCTCTGTGCAGTTCTGAAAGATTCCTCATGTGCTGTGAGCAGAAGACCAAAGACTTCTCTGGAGCATTACCTATCATTTTCCCTCAGGAAGGGGCAGTGTATAGCTGAGCTTATGAGGGATAATGACAGAATCTAAGCACCTAGGGACCTGCAGGTCCAAAGTCCAGAAGACCTGAAAAGTAAAAGAATTTCCCACAATGCATTTGGCATCAGAATCCCATCTCCCTGGCCTTGTCTGACAGAAAATCTTCTCTGAGGTGGGCTGAGATCACTTAAAATTCTCAATCAAACTAGAGTGGCTATGCACCTATTTCAGTGAAAAAACAAAACAAAACAAGAAAAACCCAATCCTAAAGTGTTTGATTTCAAGGCATCACCTCAGACCATGTGTTTTAGTGAGGGTTTTACTGCTGTGAATAGACACTATGACCAAGGTAACTCTTATAAGAACAACATTTTATTGGATCTGGTTTACAGGTTCAGAGGTTCAGTCCATTATCTTCAAGGCAGAAGCATGGCAGCATCCAGGCAGGCATGGTGCAGGAGGAGCTGAGAGTTCTACAGCTTCATTTCAAGGCTGCTAGGAGAAGACTGACTTCCAGGCAGTTAGGATGAGGGTTTTAAAGTCCATACCCATAGTAATACACCTACTCCAACAAGGCCACATCTACTCCAACTAGGCCTCACCTAATCCAGTAAGGCCACACCCACTCTAACAAAGCCACACCTCCTAATAGTGCCACTTCCTAGGCCAAACATATTCAAACCACCACACCATGTTAAGGGTATCTTAAAAAGTGAACAACGTAAGGATCTTAGAGCTGTGAAGGTGGCTTCATTTCTTAATTCTAGATATTATACCCACTCCGAGTCTACTTGAGGGAAGTACTCACACAGGGATGGAGCCACAGAAGATGTGGAGTGGAAACTTTACCAGAGCAGCCTCTGTCTGTGTAGTCTGCTGTCAGTGTTCCCTGCCTTAATCATTTGTCTTAGCCTCTCAGAATGGGTTGATTGGGCACTCTGGATGATGTATGTGTGTTTATAAAGGAAGTTCAGAATTTCCTGAAATTCTGGATGTCTTGCCTCCAGGGACCAGTGACCAGCTTCAATAAATTTAGCTTTTGCCAAGGATCCAAGCCCTGCTGTGTTAGACAGCTCTCTATTACTGTAGCAAATACCTGGGGTGGATATGCTTTTAAGAAAAAGAGAGTGGGGGCAGGGGCAGGGGGAGAGGAAGAAAGAAATGAAGTACTTTTTGTTTGTTTGTTTGTCTTTTGAGACTCAGTTTGAGGGTGTTGAGTTCAGCATGGGCTGAATTAAGAAATGAAGCCACCTTCTCAGCTCTAAGACCCTTACATTGTTCACTTTTTAAGATACCCTTAACATGGTGTGGTGGTTTGAATATGTTTGGCCTAGGAAGTGGAGTCCCTGGAGTCTGTGTTTGCCTTTGCACCCTGGTGGTCCTGAGAAGCAGAGAAGGCAGCTGACCTCATGGGAACCAGGAAGTAGACAGAAGGGAGAAGACTGGAGTCACAGCCCAGATATCACAGCTTCTTCCCACCTTCTAAAGGCTGAGCAACCTCCCAGTAGCATCAAAGCCCTGCGGGTGTGAGGGAAGGCGCCTGAACCTTCAGTACAGGGACTTTCAGGGAACATTTGTCCGAAGCACAGTGCGTGCCCTTAGCGTGGGCCCAGTAGTTACAGGTAGCCTTGAGGGCTTGCAAGTCCTAAGAAGCCATGCTTGTCCCCTGGCACAGTTCGTGTCCATGCATGACAGAGAATGAGATGACTTGAAGCTTTGTATGCCATCAGCCAGGGCTACACAAAGCCCATAAAGCAGTGTGATAACTGTCAAAGACAACACCGTTCAGCTTTCAAAAATCAGTAGCATCTGTGTGCCCACCCTAGAAACGCAGTGCTTTTCATGGTTTTAGACATGTTTAAGGGCTTAGCGCTTATTTTTTTTCCTGAACCTGACAGAAGATAATTGACCAAAGCCAAGCTGTACCTATTAAGCCACCAGAGGGGAACAGCTAGGAGACTAAATCAGATATGCAATCCTGTCACCTGAATTCACTGGTCCCAGGCTTCAGTAACTGTCCCCGAGCGCCATCTCAGCTAATCAATAATGGCTGTTCACGTCAGCATGAGATTTGCTGATGTATGGTAATAGTTATCTTAATTTATTATTTAGAGCAGTGATTTCAAAATCTAGGTGCTGGGAAGATAGTTCAGTCAAGCTTTGCCTTGCAAACACAAGAGTCTGAATTTGTTTCTCATGGCTCATGTGTGGAAAAAGTCAAGTGTGTGCTTGTAATCTCAGTGCTGACGAAGTCACGTAGTGATAGGCAGATCCCCCCACTGGCTAGCCTAGCCTGAGAGTCTCAGGTCTTATGAGAGACCCCATTTCAAAAAAAAAAAAAAAAGAAAGAAAGAAAGAAAGAAAGAAAATAACATTGGACATCTGTCTTCCACTTGTAAATGTAAACATAAACACATATAAACAAGTCCTTGCATGTATGTGTGCATCCTCATGCACAGGCATGCATGAGCACATGCATTCATACACATAGGTGCACACACACACACAAACACACACACACACACACACACACACACACACACACCCCGCAGACACGCTCTCGCGAGAATGCCAAAAACAAAAAGAAGTCTTCATGGCTTGTTTAGAGATGGTCTGGCTTTTGGGAAAAGGTGTCCATTCTTGAACACACATTTACTGGGCCTGCACCAGGCACCCAGCACTACATATTCAGAATTTACCCTATCTCGCCCCTTGAGATGGTTTTGAATACACCGGAGAAAGAAAACAGAAGGACAGAAATCCCTTCAAATGAATGAATGCTACAGTATCACAGAGTATCTTTTAATTTTCTATAAAGAGTCTAGCTTCTTTTATTAAAAAATGTACTTCCTTTTTTAAAATTAATCTTTAGCTGGGTCAAGCTTACAGAGTAAAGCTGCCATGATTCATTGAGAGAGGACACTGATGGGGTTTAACGGAGCCCTCATTAAGTGAACCGCTAGGCAAGCCCAGAACTCACAACACTTTTTTTCTTTTAAATCAAAGGGTTGGCCTCACCTCACAGTGCTTTTCTGTACTTCTTCCCAGATGGGGCTGAGTACCGTCCTCATTCACATGGGTGTGGGGTTGAGGTGGGGTGTGATGGTTCAAGATTTCCCATATGCTCAGTGCTGGGTTACCATGGTTACTGTACTGTATCCCTGCCTTCCTGGGATTTTGCTTTTCTAGCTATAGTATAAGTTACTTCTGTTTAGTTCTAAGGCTAGGAAGAGAGCTGAGAAAAGTATGTGGCACCACCCACATCCTAAGAAATAGCAACACTTCGATGTGCAATACCCTGCCTTATGTCTGTCCTTCCATCCCCACAGGTGCTCTCCCAACTGTAGGTTTAAGATCACAGAACCGTATTCAAATCCAGAAAATAATCCCCCCCCTTTTAAATGCAAACAAGAAAAACAACCAAACAAAAACCACAATGCATTTATATCTCACTTCTGCTCCTGGTTGCTTTAAAAATTCAGAATCTGGGGAACATGGAATATAGTATGGGGAAAAGAGATTTTGTCATTAAAGAGAACCAACAGAATTGGCGACCTTCTCCGTGGTGAGCTGCGAAGAGCCAACATCTGTTTTTTATATGAACCCTTTCTGATTTGCAGCCCCAGAGAAGCAAAGCCATCTCCTCTGCAGGCAAATGTGCAGTGTCCAGGGCACACCCGTTTTCTCTCTACACTTGAAAGGAGAGAGGGATGGCTTCAGGACAGGGAATCCCTCCACCTCCTGGTTACAACGCACAGTCAATGTGATTTGGGAATCAGTGTCTTAGGGGGTCCTCAGGTTCACCTCTACCTTGGAAACAACATAGCGCACATTTTATAATCAGAGAGGAGCAGAAGGGGGTGAGGGGGGACTGTCACGATGAGAGAGGGTAAAGGGATGGCTACTGTTCTTCTGCAGATAGAATTTTATATGATTCATTAAGTATTGCAAAACGCTAAAATACAAAAAGGTCCAGGAGCTGAAGATGGTAGCGCGGGACCACGGCGCCTCTGATGCTCTTGTATCTCTTCTGCTTAGGAGCATTGAAAGGTTTGCCCTTGAGGGCTTAGAGGGTTCAGAAGCCTCTCGTTTCCTTTGCCCCTCATGTGAAAGTGCCAAGCTCAAGGTCCGGCCACTCTCTCAGGAAGATGTGTGCTATCTAACGACTCTGATGGTTGTTAACACTTACAAGTTTTGGCCAAGACCCGTCCACGCGTGTTTTCTTTTAGCTTCTGCTGTTGTTCCTGGCAAACAGCAACTCCCTCCCCAGACCCCCAGCTTAGTGCTTCAGTGCAGCCACCACTCTGAAGCCTTGTTCCTCTTCGCTGTCTTCCTAAATGTTCCTCTGTGCCCACATGGTTCTCAGAGAAGGTCAAATGTGCTTCTCAGTGATGCAGGCCTCCTTGAAAGAGGACAAAGCCCAGGCAAGACAGCCTTTCTTATCCAGTCTTTAGGATTCCTTTCTTAAGCTAATGGCCATTGTCTGGGAAGCTGTGCTTCCCGCCGGCCTGTCTGTGTGCCCTGTGTTGCTGCAGTTTAGGAGAACAGGCACAGGCTGGGAGCATTCACCCAGGGTGCTCTGGACAGGGCATTTCCCAAGGTCTCCAGGTTCATTCAGCTGTGGAAATTGGATAACAATGTCTGGCCTACTTACGCAGTTATTGTCATGGTATTAGTCGGAGGAATTTGCCTAATGAATTTTTTCCCTCTTTGGAAATGATCTACAGACTTCAAAGCACCAAATAAAAAATGAACTAAGTAAAGGAAACTTGCAAAAAAAAAAAATGTGTCTGCAAAAGAAAAGGAGTCTCTGAATTGAAGCTCGTGGCTTATTTAGAAGCAAAATCTTCCTACCCCTACTCTGTCAGGCAATACTGACAGTCTGACCAACACCTTTATCTGGCATAGTGGTGGTAGTGGTGTGTGTGTGTGTGTGTGTGTGTGTGTGTGTGTGTGCCAGTAAAGATGAGGTTCAAAGACAGGGAAGTGTTGGGTGATCTGTGACTAGACTATAGAAACAGGCATCCTCCTCCTCAAGGGACTCATCTTCTCCAGGGCTTTCCAAGCACTGAGGATGTCTGCTCTTGGCACACACAGCTTCTTTCTCTATCATGTTCCCTGTCTTCTACACTATCTTCTACCTCCCCATCATCTAGAAATGTTCCCCACCAGCTGGTGTAATGAATACATTGTCTCCAGGGTCAGGTTGATGAGGAGACCGACAAGAAAGCCAGTGACTTGGGGACAGTACAGGCCTTTATCCTGCACTGAGAGACCTACGGAGGGGTCTCTGGTGTAAGGGTCAGAGCCAACCATCTGCTTACAGGCTGCTGTGGTTATGGGGAAGGAAAGAGAGCACAGGAAGAGAGTTGAGATGTTTCCTTTTTTTGACCTGAGGTTAGTTGTTGCCATGGGTAACCAGTGAGTTAAAGAATATCAGGAGATTAAAAACATCTCTGGTGGCTACCATTATGAGGGTGGATGAGGAGAAGGAGGAGAATCTACACATTTGAGTTCAAGAACTGGGACTATTTAGGGAATTATCATTGTTTAAGTAAGACAGATAAGAAAAAACAAAGAGCAAGCTGGTGTGGCCATGACTGACAAAGAGCTGCTTTTATTTGGGAAGTTCTGGAAACCTTAGGTCGTAGGGCTTAAATGGAGAGAGTATTCATTGGGGGTGCACCTGTGAAGGGCCCACCTGGTTTCCAGGCCCTTTCTCTCTCTGTTTCCCATCTGCTATGATGTAAGCTGTCTCTGACATATGTTCCCATCCCCCCACCGCAGCATGGGCCCCACATCAGTGGAGGGAAAGGGCTACGGATTGAAACTTCTCAAATATCGAACCAAGCAAACATTTTTTTCCTTTAAGCTGATCGTGTCATATATTTGGTCACAGAAACAGAAAAGTAACTACTGTGCGCTGTGAGTACAACTCCCGTCCCCCTTGCCCCTCACTCCAGTGTCCCCAGGCAAACTGCCCTTACTTCAGGAAGAATCACTGTCAGTCAAATCTTCTGTCTTCTTTTGATCCATCAGCTCTTCCCCGTCCGGATTTCTAGTTCTGTGGGATGGATATTGTGTTCTCTTGTGTTTATGGAATGCTGTCTACCTTCTTCGTCTAGTCTTTTTGTTTTCGGTGCTGAGGACTGAACCCTGAGTATTGGATGTGCTGAGGAGGTACTCTTCCGCTGAACTAAGTCCCCAGCCTTTTCGTGAGACGCTCATGAGACCTCTGTGGTGCAGAAGATACCAAGAGACAAGTCTCATCTTACAAGGCAAGACGCGTGAGCCACACGCACGCACGGCCTTCCACGGACCCTCTGCGAGTTCAAGGTCAGAAGCGGCAGTCACTAGGGAAGCTTTCCTGGAGGAGGTAGGCACAGGACTGAAATGAGCAGAGATGGGAAAAATATTCGCCCCAGGCAGAGATTTGTTCCCAAAAGAAAGGAGACAATGAGCCTGTCTGACCCTTCTGAAGACAGAGAAAGGCTTTTCGAGTGAACAGAAGATTCCGTAGCTAAAGGGAACCGCAGAGTAGGTTTCCATGTGGATTTTCTGAGTATTTGTGGTGTTAGTTGCCCCTCCCCTGCGCTACCCTCCCATTGTGCTCCCCCCCTCCTTGTCACCTTCAGACCACAGTGCTCTACTGTCCCCTCGCCCTTAAGGTCTTTCTTTCAGAAACTGCCAATGGTCCCTTTTCAGTTCGCTACTCTCTATAGACAGGAACCAACAGTCAAATGCACCCCAGGTTGAACACACACACACACACACACACACACACACACACACACATCTATAATTTTTTTTAAAAATTTAAAACATATCTTTATTTCCCACAAGTGCACAGATTTTACTCAGTAACCATAACTGCCCCTACATTTAAAGACTGGGCACCATTCACCAATGATCTCTTTGACAGCAGAAATCTCAGTGCAATGGGCCATTGAGCATTGGAGCATTGTAACCCTAAGCTCTGACCTCAGGCCTGCAGGCAGAGGAGTGGATGGTGTCAGGAAAGCTGAGTAGCAGAGGTCTCAAGTGGGAACCAGTGCTCCTCTGCTGGGTGGGAGAGTAAAGCAGAGATCTCTCATTTGCAACAGGAGCAGGCAACATCCTTCCCAGATATCAAGATCAAGGAAGTGCAAAGACAACACAAGGAGGGTGGGGGTGGAATGAAAGGTGTACATTTTGACAACAGGAACTGCATGTTAAAAGAGAGCAGACAGCATTGTCTTCTTGGGTCTTTGCCTCATTGAATACAATGTGTTTCCAGTTCCACCCATTTACCTTCAAACACTATCATTTAATTTCATTCACAGCTGTATAAAACCCTGCTGTGTAGATGCACCACATTTACATTATCCTCTAGTCAGGTGATGGACATCACCACTTCCTGGCTAGCGGAGCAGCAATGAACGTGGACGAGGGAGCGAGCATCTCTCTAGTAGGGTAGAGGGACTCATTTACTTTTTAAACAGGGTGATTATCACCTTTTTTTCTGGCACTGAAATCCTTTCCTCACTTTAAAGGGATACTTTGTGTGCAGTGGCATTCATGTAGATTAAAGGTACAAGTGGCAACTTTGTAAAAATTTGCAGGTGTGCATCCACCACTCCCCTGAGACATAACCAGGAAGTTCCCCAGGCTTATGACATAATGACCTTGTTTTTTGTTTTGTGGCATCTGGGGCATTTCCAAATTGATTTCCATATCTTTTCAGGTGTCTCCAAAACTTTTCCTTACTTTCCTGCTAATATTTATTTTAATCACCCCAGTGGTGTGGGTGGTATGTCTTTATGTGATCTATGTTAACCATCTTCCACAGTCCCCGCTGGGTGTTTAGAGTATTTATTTAACCTACTTGCCCAGTTTTCACTGGATGATTTGACTTCTGTATTGAATCACAGCAATTGTTTATCTGCTCCCGATTCTACATTAATCATTTTGTCCTCCAGGGATGCTGCTGCGTGCCTACAGTTTCAGCACTGGAGGGATGGAGCCAAAAGGAACCCGAGTTCAAGGCCGGTCTGGGCAACATGGCAAACGTTGAATTGGCCGCACCAAGCCTTATACTTAACGCCAGATGTTCCATAGCTCCCCTCCAGCTCCCCCTTCTTGTTCCAACCTCACACATCTCCTGCTTTTTAATTTGCACTTCTTGCTTCCCAGTGGAAGGATCTGAGCTGCTTCCAGACACACCGCAAGCTCCTCACAGTGTGATTATCTTCATCTTACACTTGTGGTTTTCTCTCTAAGTAAGTTACAAGGGGAAGAAAATGCATTCTCTTGCATTGACTGACTTACATGACGGGTGTCTCTCTCTCTCTCTCTCTCTCTCTCTCTCTCTCTCCTCCTCTCTCTCTCTCTCTCTCTCTCTCTCTCTCTCTCTCTCTCTCTCTCTCTCTCTGTGTGTGTGTGTGTGTGTGTGTAGGGTCGTTTTTATCTGCTGATCCCAGCAGTTGGTGACAATGGTCTTTAGTCTGAAGGATAATATTCAGCTTTCCTAGAATAACCAAATCTCTTAACTTCATTGATCCAAAACATCATTTTAAAGATGTCCTTTTGGACAGGTGAGAAGGTCCTGTGGGTAAAGGCTCTTGCTGCCAAGCCTGATGACCTGAGTTGAATCTCTAGAGCCCATGGACTGGAAGGATAGAAGCAGCTCCCCCAAACTCCTCTCTCTCCCCCACATGTGCATGCCGTTGAAGGAATCTCTGCTCAGTGTGGCTGGAAGCACTGTCGCCTTCTGTCCTCAAGGGTCACAATCCTGGACTGCTGATGGCCGCTTCCTGAGGGAGGCTTAAAAGGAATAAACAAGAAACAGGGCTTGAAAACAGAGATCACAAGCCAAAGAAACACTTAAGTTGTTTGTTTCTCTTGAACATTCGTCTCAGTGATGATAATGAGCAACCAGTAAGGAACAGGAGGGAGAAGAGAGATCATCTATGACAACTGCTGTGTGTGCATGAACATTCACATGTGTGTACACGTACATGTGCACGTCTGTGCATGCTCATGTGCACATATTCTGGAGGACAAGCAGAACAATCTCAGGTGTCTTAGGTGCCCATCACCTTGTCTTTTGAGGCAGGGTTTCTCAGTGGGCTGGAACTCACGTCAAGCAGGCTAAACTGGCTGACCAGCGAGTGCCATGGGTTTGCCTGTCTCCACTACGAAGCACTGGGTTACAAGCTTGGACCACCCTTTAAAAGCCATGGTGCTCCTTGTTCTAGGTGTTTATTAGAGTGTTACAAGTTAATACAAGATTCGATGGCTTAAGACAAGAACCTCTCATGACTCAGGCAGAGCTCAGATGAGAGATTTATGTGGTCCAGGGGACACATGCAGATACTAGTCCCGTGGATGTTGGGTCTGGAGGATTGGGGATAAACTACAGTCCTATGTTGCAGTCTCACTGAATGGTCAGGAGGTTGGACTCAAATGAACTACCACCTGACACATACATGTGGCCTTCCCACCACGGTTCCCTGACTGGACGAGTGTACCAGAGGCCAAGGCCAGCAGCTGCAGTTTTTATGTCCCGCCCTTAGAAGTCACCCAGTGTCTTCTAATGACTTAGTCTGCCGGTCGGGACAGTCTCAGCTAACCCAGTCGAGCACAGGAGACCCAGCTCTGCCTTTTAGTAAGAGGAAGTCTGAGAATCTGCAAACACCTCGTGTTAAGGCCCTTACGTGCTGCATGTGTATTTGTGTGCATGAGGAAGCCACCGTACCTGGACATGCAGTTTCACTAGCATCTCAGCATCCAGGACACTGGGAGAGTTGTGGGCTTCGGAGAAGGAAGAAGCACCTCCACTCCCATACACCAGAGGCACTCGTGGGAACCATGTAACCCAGGTCCTGCATGTGGAGGAGGGATCTTGAAGAAGCAGCAGCAGGGAACAGAGGGGAGGAAAGGCAGCACTGTGAGGGCCAGAGGACTCTGATGGTATCCTCCAGGAACTGGCAATCCCAAGGACAAGGAGGACCGGAAACGGGGCAGGTGAGCATAGCTTAGCATCTCACAGGACAGTGCGTGAGGACAGAAGGACAGCCCAGGGGACTCAGGTTCTCAGAGTGCTGAGAGCTGGCTCTGTGTCCCAGAAAGCAAAAGCGCAAGGTGGTGGGTTACTGCTTCCCCTAGATAATAAGAGTGTTTGGGAGAGAGAAAAAAAAGGCAAGAAAATGGATGATCAAAGGGGAGACTCTGAAACACAGAAAGTGATGTGGAGGGATCTCTGAGGTAGGCAGGAGGTCAGATTATTCACTAAAACTTAAAAAAAAAGTAAATCTGTTGCATACTCTCTATGAATATATGATTTCTAAGAACGTCTGTTCAGTAGGCAGATGATGGAATTTTCTAAGTATTTAGATCAATTCGGTTTTACTTTAGTGCTTTTTCTTACTGATATCTTCTACCACAGATGAGGAGTACTTTTAAAATGCAAGACGTTGAAGCTACCCCTTTCCTCCACTTCCCCACAGACGGCTGCCGGAGGCAGCGCTACCTCCACATCTCAGTCTGTTTTGCAGATGCAGTTCTGTTATAGAGCACAGCGTACGCGTTTCGAATATTTGGGATTCCAGACAGCTGTGCTTCTGCCTCCACGGTCTCCAAATTCATCTTTAAAGATCAGACGTCATCCTGGCCGGGGAGTGGTTCGGCAGTGGAGGGGCTAACCTCGGTCCTGACAACTGGAGTTCCACCCCCGGAGTTCTATCCCCGGAGCTTAGTGGAGACATTGATAATAATGATAAGTATATAACAACAACAACAATAATAACAACAACAATAATAATAAATATTAAAGTTTTTTTTTCCATCACTCATACAATTGAGGCACAATAGCCTTCTTAGCTAGACCCTATTTGTGTGTATATATGTGTTCCTATGTGCCTGTATGTCTGCACCTGTGGAGGTCAAAGGTCAGCGTCAGGTGTTTCCATCAGCCCTCTCCATGAACCTGAGCTATCAAAGCTAGCTGGCCAGCAATCCCCAGGGACCCCACTGTTTCCGTTCCCTACAACATTTTTTTTTTCATGTGGGTTCTGAGGATCTGACAACTTAGCGCTTTGCCACTAAGCCATCTTTCCTGGTCCCATTCACCTATTCAGGAGCCTTCAGAATGTCCCTGGTTCTTGACTCCATGTGCATATAATGACATAAATACACTTTCGTGTGTGGGTATGCTGGTTTGAATGGAAAGGGCCCCCACAGGCTCATAGGGAGTGGCGCTATTAGGAGGTGTAACCTTCTTGGAGGAAGTGTGTCACGGGGGGGGGGGGGTTTAAGCTTTTGAGGTTTTAAATGCTCAAGCTGGTTCAGTTTCTCCTCCTCCTCCTCCTCTTCCTCCTCCCCTCCTCCTCCTCCTCCTCTTCCTCCTCCCCTCCTCCTCTTCTTCTCCTTCTCCTTCTCCTTCTCCTTCTCCTTCTCCTTCTCCTTCTCCTTCTCCTTCTCCTTCTCCTTCTCCTTCTTCTTCTTCTTCTTCTTCTCTCTCTCTCTCTCTCTCTCTCTCTCTCTCTCTCTCTCTCTCTCCCCCTCCCCTGCCAATCCAGATGTAGAACACTCAGCTCCTTCTCCAGCACCATGTCTGCCTGTGTGCCATCATGTTCACAGTCACAACACTAATGGACTAAGCTAAAACTGTAAGCCAGACCCAGGTAAATGTTTTCCTTTATGAGAATGACTGTGGTCACGGTGTCTCTTCACAGCAATAAAAACCCTGAGACAATAGGTGTGGTGTCACAGAGTCAGGTCCCTCCCTTCCCCCTTCCCCCCCCCCCGCCCCCACTCTAGAAGCACACAGCCGCACATGTCTATGAAGAAATGAAGAACTCGCAATACAACCCCATCCACCGTCAGTTCCTCGGTGCCCTAGTGCACATCTCCATTTCTGTCTCCTGACCACGAACTCCCTGAAGTTTGGGGTATTGTTTAAGCTAAAATCCAGAGGCTGTGTTGTAAAGTATCAGATCCCTCTTTTACCCTCAGACTCTTTCTGTCCCAGGTGGAGGTTGGGAGAGATTTCAAGTTGCTTTTTAGAGTGAGGTTCACTGTAATTTCAATAGTCTGGGCAGCAAATGGCTCAGCTGTCCAGCCAACAAGACAGAAGAAGACAGGATCTCTCTGTGCCCTTGGTATTTGGCTATAGCAGCTTTAATCAGGAGGAATGCCTGGGGGACAAAAGTGACTAGGCTAGGGGCTTGGGTGGCGCGCGCGCACTCACACACACACACACACACACACACACACACAGCTCAGGCCTGCTGACTGCTTTGGGGAAGGGAAGAGGGAGCCAGGCAGCCTCTGGGTGGCCTGGCCAGGGTCTGGCGCCACCAAACCTGCACTTTCCGGTTTCGGAAGCCAGGTAGGGGGCGCGGGCAGCCGGCAGCTCCCGCCAAGTGGGTGAGAGCGCTCCGCCCGACCAACTCCGCTACCTGAGCCGGCAACCACGTCACCGCCACATCATCTGGCCTCTTGTATTTGCACGGAACCAGGAAAGGGAGCGGCGGCGGGAGGCGCGGAGCGCGGGCGCCGGGAAGATGCTGCAGTCCCTGGCCGGCAGCTCGTGCGTGCGCCTGGTGGAGCGGCACCGCTCGGCCTGGTGCTTCGGCTTCCTGGTGCTGGGCTACCTGCTCTACCTGGTGTTCGGCGCCGTGGTCTTCTCGTCCGTGGAGCTGCCTTACGAGGACCTGCTGCGCCAGGAGCTGCGCAAGCTGAAGCGGCGCTTCCTGGAGGAGCACGAGTGCCTGTCGGAGCCGCAGCTGGAGCAGTTCCTGGGCCGCGTGCTGGAGGCCAGCAATTATGGAGTGTCGGTGCTCAGCAACGCCTCGGGGAATTGGAATTGGGACTTCACCTCGGCGCTCTTCTTCGCCAGCACGGTGCTCTCCACCACAGGTAGGGCCTCTGCTGCCACCTTACCCAGAACCCCGGCGTCCCCAGGCCTCCCCTGGGCGCATCCTGCGGTGGTGGCTCGCAGTGGCGGCAGCCAGCTAGGTGACCTCGGGGCGAGATATGGGTGTTGGCAGCTGTTACTCTTTGAGAGTGGTCCGAAGCACCGTGGACCTTGAGGCTGCAGGTCTCATTCGCTGCTCTGTACTTGTGAGGACCCCGAGCTGATGGGAGTTTAGGTCCCTGACATACTGTCCTGGCGACTGAGCAGCAAGGCCAGGGGGATGCGAGTATCACAAACTCCCGGCCTGATCCCAGAGACCCCAGGCCGAGGAACCTAGCAATGACCCTTGGATGGGTCACCTTCATGACTGTGACTCCCTTCCCTACTGTAGACCTATTTCAGCATCTTTGGATCAGTTTTGGGGACAGTGGTGACATCACTCTGCTCTCTGCAGGTGACCTCTAAGCAGACCGACCTATGGGGGTTTCATAGTAGGAGGGAGGGTGGGAGAAGGGGAGTTTCACTTGGCCTGGGCATGACACGGTGGGGTTTCCTGAATCGGCAGTTATTTCAACTTCAGGTGTGTTGAGCTTCTCTTCTACTTTGAGGCTCCCCGGTCTGCAGGAGGCTTAGAAATCCAGCTGAACATACGTGCCCCGGGGCCGTTAGACTAGATGAAGAAAGGCCAGGTTTTGTCAGTGGTGGCTAGCCATGCATGCAGGCTAGGACGGACTTAAATGGGTGCGTGGACAGCCCGAGGGACTCTCAAAGGGCCTCAGTACTGTCCCTTCTTCTTATGCATGAGAGCCAATCTTTGAAATGGCCCCTTTTGGCAGGCACAAGGTCACACGGTGCCCAGGGACACTCTGGAATCTGGGCCTTGTGAGTTCTTGCCAGGAACAGCGAGTTATGCCCCTGCCCCACCTTTACAAGTGACTCAGCTGCACCTGAGTTACCCCTTCACCCTCCTCTCTGCCTCTCAGGCTGGCCCTTCACAACCTCCTTTGGGCTGTGGCCACAAGTAAATCATTTTTATTAATTACCCACTAATGAGTAAACAGACAACACCCAGCCAGATCAGGTAAACTTACTGTTCAGGAATCTGGGGCGAGTTCCTGAACTTGTAATAAACCCAGGAAGAGTTCTAGGCTGTGCTGTGGTGTTTTAAAACTGTGTTAAACGGATGCCCAAACAGGACAAACCTGTTGGCTCACTTTCCAAAGAAAGTCTGCTCCTCCCCTGCTGCCCACAGCCCAGGCTTTATCTCCACATCACCCAGACCAGTCAGGTCCTTTTGGATTCTATTTGTGTCAGAGTGTAAATCCCTCCTCCACCATAGACACGAATGTTTACATAAAGTTCACAACTGGCTTACAATGTTGGCTGAGCAGTTTGAGAATGAAGACTGCCCTTACCCGGCGGGCCAGGGAGACAGACGGGGCGAAGATAAGAAGAGCCAGGAGAGACAGGGTGCATGCTTTTCTAGGTGCATTTCTAGGCAGTGCCGAAGTTCTTGTATAATCACAGTATCCTATGCGTCAAAAGCTAGTTCAGATACTATTTCTTTGGGGAAATATTTGTCTGTTTAATGTGAGCTCAGTCCCTATAATTAGGAAGCATTACAACTCCTGAAATATTCACGCGGGGTGGGGGGGGGGAGGGGGGACGTCGTCATATTGGTATTCGTATCGCATTGTGGTTCTAAGGAAGAAAGTCTGTATTGTGTGGTTTTGGAACAAGGGTTCATTTAAGAAAGGAGAGCAAGGGGGCACTTAGGGATAAGTCAGACAAAGGAGGAGACTCGCCATGTATAAAGCCAGCTGATTCCAGCTGGTTAGTGAGCCGGTGTTATGAACAGAGTACTGGGAGTCAAAGCCCCTCCTCTCCCGGTTTTGAGCTGATGCCATCACAGGACACATTTGATAGCACCTATGGCTTCCAACAGAGATGCAGACGGGGCTAAGATTGGAGCTGGTGGGTTTCACTGCTAAGAAACTGTTTGTTGCAAGAGAAGACCTCAGATGGCCCGCCCTCACCCCCTCCCTGACAGGTACCAGTGCTTTTAACAGTAAACTCTTTTAGTCAGCTAGTTCGGCCCTTTCCTGGCTTGTCTGGAACAGTAATGGCAGGTTTCACAGAGATACGTTTCTGCTGGCCTTGGCATTGGGGAAACTGAGGCAGGTGGCTTGCTGTGCATATGAGGTAGTAAGATCTTGTTTCCCACTCCTGACTAAACCCCAGACCACAGCAAACCCCATGAAGACGCCCCTGCTGGCTGCCATTATTGTCGTGTAGCTAGCAAGGGCTTTTGTCAGTGTGTGCTGGCCCCCCATCGATGGAAGGAAATGGGAGAAATGTCCCCAGCCCTCTTAGAAGAGGCCTGAGGATAACAAAATTCCTCACTGGTCTACAGCCGTGCTCTGGATGGGCCTATTCTCTGAAGCTAAGCAGGGTGGAGCCTGGTTAGTACTTGGATGGCAATTCTATCGGCTATCCTTAGCAAACAGTTGGATCTGTTTTTATCCTCCTGGGCAGAGGAGACAAGATGGTTCCTTCTTCCCATTGCAAGGTTCTTGGCTGACACACCAGACAGGGAGAGGCATTTCCGCTTATTTGCTGCTTACAGGAGTGGCATGGCGGCTTCCGGGCAATAGTACGGACATTTCTACTTTCTGTGTATAAAGTGGGCTCTCCTGCCCACTCTATGAGGGTCCCTCCGAGGAGGCTTGTTCTGAGACATGAGGGAACAGAACAGAGCCAGGGTCTTCCCACGTCTGCCTTCCCCACGAATGTGGAGGAGCAGCCCTGAATGTCATCGACCTTGATTCGAGTGAGACTTTAGGACAGCATCTCAAGATCCTGTGAGAACTGAGGAAAGGGTGCCCGAGCCAGGCTTTTCTGAGGGAAGAGGACATGCAAGGGAAAGAGACCACGGCACCCGGGCAACTTCTATACAAGGAAACCACGTCTGGGTTCTTGGAGAACAAGAGATAATTACGCTATCATCAATAGCTGTGAAAAACTTTTAGCTGTGCTATTCATTCTCAGTTCCCTCCCTCCCTCCCTCCCTTCCTCCCTCCCTCCTTCCTTCCCTCTCTCCCCCTCTTCTCTTCCTCCCACCCTCCCTCTCCCTCCCTCTCTCTCCCTTCCTCCATCCCTCTTTCTTTTCTTTCTTTCTTTTAGTTATTTATTATTATTATTATTGTTGTTGTTTTTTGTTTTTGTTTTGTTTTGTTTTGTTTTTTTCGAGACAGGGTTTCTCTGTATAGCCCTGGCTGTCCTGGAACTCACTCCGTAGACCAGGCTTGCTCTCGAACTCAGAAATCCGCCTGCCTCTGCCTCTGCCTCCCAAGTGCTGGGATTAAAGGCGTGTGCCACCACTGCTGGGCTCTCCCTTCCCTCTTCCCTCTCTCCCTCTCTTCCTTCCCTCCCTCTCTCCCTCTCTCCCTCTCTCCCTCTCTCCCTCTCTCCCTCTCTCCCTCTCTCCCTCTCTGTTTTGTCATTGATGTTTTGCTTTGTTCACTGTTGGATCTCAAACTCCAGGCCTCACACTATGCTAATTGTTAGGAAAGCACTAATCACACCCCGAGACTTTTTTTTTTTTTTTTTTTTTAAAGATAGACTCTCACTAGGCCACCCAGGCCTTTTCTGTAGCCCAGACAGGCATGCTTTGAACTCCAGATCAAGTTGTTTCAACCTCTTGAGTAGCTGGGGTGGAAGGTCTGGATCACCAGGCTTAGCTGCTGTTCATTCTCAGGAGTTATATGAGCCTTGGGTGGACTATGGGTTTGCTGTCTCTTACACTCCTGCAGGCAGGGCCACAGCACGGTGATGGGTGTCTTGTAAATTCAGTGTTAGGATTCAGACTAAGTATGAGCTGTCTCTGCCTTTTGTTTCTTCTCAGTGTGTGGTCACATGACACAGTCTGTTCTGCCCTCTGTAGATAAAAGTGACTTTTCCTGCTTTAAGACTCATCCAAAGCCAGGAAAACCAGGCTGGCACTTGTATTTCCTGTCCTAGAGAAAATGAGGCAGAAGGATCGCTGAGAGTTCATAGCCAACACCGGCTACAGAGTAGAACTCTTGTCACACACACACACACACACACACAATCAAAAGAAAAAGTGTCTAAGAAACAATTGTTTGGGGGTGTTGCTTTGACACCAGGCTTTGGGTTAGTCACGGCAAAAACTACCTGATCACTAGTGGTTTTAAATACGGGGTGGGAACAGGTAATAACAGGGTGCTGCCTGAGCCTTTTAAACCTGTTGTCAGTTGGGGGTAAATGTGTCATTACCCTCAGCCAGTGTTTACGAGACGTCTAGGACAGACAGGGAACATTAGCACCTGGTGTGCAGCTACACCCATAGCTTCCTGCGGCCTGAAGCATGGCCCCCATATTTTCAAACAACTCGGGGGGAAACAGCAAAAGTAAAATAATTCTGAACACAGTACAAGTTGGCAACACTCCACTTTCCCGGTGCGTAAGAAGTCTACTGACCCAGCCACACCTGTTGTTTCTGTGTTCCTTATGGCTGCTCTCTGGAACAATCGAAAGGTTGTCATGGAAACCACGGGGCCACACCCCCTGAAACACCTGTTCTCTGTGCCTTTACAAAGCAGAGTTTCGGACACCTGTTAGGAACCTTCTGGAAGGAGCTCTGGGAGCTGCTGTAAATTCCCTTCCCTTTTGTCCCCTTGTCGTCAGGCAGCTGTGGTGGTGTGCCTCACAGCTCCTGGGGCTGCTAAGCTGGATGTCACCTCTGAGATATTGATCCCCAGCAAGCCTTCTGGGAAACCGATGGCTATAGGTGGATGTCCCAAACGCTCAGGCAAGCCTGTGACACACCCCCATTCTGTCTGAAGGGCAATGAGCCATGCGTCACACTGGGATTATTTATCAAGAGTGAGTGTGGAGCGCTGTGCCGCATGCCGGTCGTCCCGGCATTTCAGGAGTGGAGCATTGGTAATGCAGGGATAGCCTTGGCTATGTGATGCTGTCTCAACAAAACCGGGCCAAGTCAAAGAGCAGTAAATACATATTCTATCTAGAACAGGAGCGGGAGCAAATAATCAACGAGAAAGTCTCCGTCGGCCAGGGTGGAACTGTAACCCTGGAAGCAGAGCGGACTCTCTGGCTTCTCTGAAGAACCATGTCGGTCTTTCTCTTTTTAGATTCGTCTTAAATTATATGTCTGTCTATGATTGAGTCTATGTATAATTATGTACACATGAGTGCAGGTGTTAGCAGAGGCCAGAAGAGGGGGTTAGATTCTCTGGAGCAAGAGCAGCAGTTATAGGCGGCTGTGAACCCTCTGCTGATCACGGGTGCGAGAACAGAACAGGCTCTCAACTCATCTCGTCTCGGGAGTCATCTCTCCAGCCCTGGTCTTGGTTTTCATCCACTGAGCCGTGTGGTTTTGGGAGCCCACGCAGACTGAAGTGGGAGGGCACGAATACAAGCGAACATGGGAGACAGGCAGCGGAAAGACAGACAGACCACGACCTACAAAACTGAAGTTCTAAAGACTGCGGGCTGTGGACGGCATCACCTTCTACAGCACAGAGGCAGAGGTTGAACCCCCACTGGCTGAATCCTCTGCTTAGCTTACAGCCACGAGTGACTTGGCTGTGACTTAATGAGGGGCTCAATCTCTCTTAGCCTCTGGCTGCAGAAGGTTGTTTCAGGCCTGACTGAGTCTCCCACAAGCTCCTTTGCTCAACTCCTAACCGGAAACCTGGAGCGGGGTCTGGGTTTAGAGATAGGACTAGACAGATTGATAGGTGGAAAATGAGGACCCAGCTGGAAACCAGCCACCTGCCTGCCAGCCAGAGAAGCCTGAGAAGAAATTCACTGGCCAATACCTTGATATTGGACTTCTGGCCTCTAGGGCTAGGATTCTGGAAGTAGGAAGTACATTTCTGTTTTAGAGCACCAGTCTGTGGTCTTGTGCAGTAATAGCCCTAGCAAAGAAACCGGGGTCTTTTGTCTAGTTTGCGTTTGTTTGTTGTGTTTTTTGCTTTTTGTCCTTTAGTTAGAGTGTATCAGGAAGGTCAGACAGCGAAGCAGAAGAAACAAAAGTTTCCAGAGTGTGGGTCTCACACCTGTAATCCTGGCACTAAGGAAGGGAAGCAAAGTGTCTTAGTCAGGGTTTCTATTCCTGCACAAAGCATCATGATCAAGAAGCAAGTTGGGGAGGAAAGGGTTTATTCAGTTTACACTTCCACACTGCTGTTCATCCCCAAAGGTAGTCAGGACTGGAACTCAAGCAGGTCAGGAAGCAGGAGCTGATGCAGAGGCCATGGAGGGATGTTTCTTACTGGCTTGCTTCCCCTGGCTTGCTCAGCTTGCTTTCTTATAGAATCCAAGACTACCAGTCCAGGGATGGCACCACCCACATGGTCCCTCTCCCCTTGATCACTAATTGAGAAAATGCCTTACAGCTGGGTCTCATGGAGGCATCTCTTCAAGGGAGGCTCCTTTCTCTGCAATAACTCCAACTTATATCAAGTTGACACACAAAAACCAGCCAGTACACAAAGCAAAGAGAAAAATTTCTAAGTCTTTGCTCTTGTAAGTCGTATGCACAGACCTCAAACAGGACATTACTCCTGCAGAGCCAAATATAGATACAGATGCCCTTGAGCCAAAAACCACATTTTGGCATGCTCCTACTTAAGAACACTGTGTAACAGGGTTTTGTGTGTGTGTGTGTGTGTGTGTGTGTGTGTGTGTGTGTGGGTGGGGGGGGGGCTTCTTGCTGTGCTATCATAAGGACCTGAATTCAATCCCCCAGCACTCAGATCAAAAGCCAACACAGTCCACTCCAGCTCTCCAGGAGGCAGAGGTAGGGGAGTCTCTGGGACTTGCTTGTCAGTCCAACCTCAGGTGCAGTAAGAGATCCTGTCTCGGGGGCTGGAGGGGGGGCATCATGTGGAGACATAAAAAGAGGACATCCTCCTCTGGCTTCTGTGCCCACATGGGCACGCACTTGCACATAGATGTGCACACGCCTACACACACACACACACACACACACACACACACACTGCATATAATAAACTCTATGTGAGCTTCTAGCAGCATCAGTCAAGGAGGGAGAACAAACACCGAGGATTTAATACATAAACCCATCCCATCTGTTCTACATGAAACCTTTTGTCTCTCCGTATCTGAAAAGGTCCTTTTACTCTTCAGCCCCAAATTTGCTGCTTCTGAACCTATTTATAGAATTTGGAACATACTGTGACAACAAAGTGGCCGTGGATTTCAGGCAACTCCATCTTTGCTTTTAATAACAGAACTGCGAGTCTCGCTAGGAATAGACTCACCCCTCTTGCCATTAGCCCAGTGGGAGCAGTGAGGCCCTCAGGACACTGTGGGACAGAGAGTGTCTACAACATTGACTGGTGTTGGGGGAGGGTCTGTGACCTGCAGGACACAGTTGACATTACCCAGACCAAAGCAGGTAGAGTTACCCTCAGTTAGTTCTTTTGACCCATTCCTCCAACCCCCCAAAAAGGTGCCTCCCAGCACAAGGCTGGCTTCAGGGACAGACCCACAGTTGACACTAGATGTTCTTTTGACATGGTTAGAGTCGTGATCTGCTGGATTTTATTTTCAAGTGGCATCCATAAATGGCAACTGCATTAGTGGCTTTTCCCATCACAGTAAGGGAATAGCCAACAGAGGAAACTTAAGGAAAGAATGGTTTATTTTAACTCAGTGTTTGAGGGCGTGGTCATCAGGGAAGGTCTGATGGCAGGAAAGTGCGGCGGCTGGTCACACAGTGGCGGCTCGGAGAGAGATGGGTGCTGGTGTTGAGGTTTCTTACTGCTATACACTCCACGACCCCGGCTCATGGGATGGTGCCGCCTACATTTAGGGTGAATTATTTTAAGCCTCAGTTAGTCAATCTCTCTCGCAGGCATGCTTAGAGGTTTGTTTTTCTAGGGCATTTTAGATCCTCCCAAACTGACATTCAAGGTCAGTCATCACAACAATTTCAGTCAGACCCTTGCGGTAAGGAATAGGGTTATCCAGACCCTTACAGTGTGGAGTAGGTTCGTTCAGACTATTGCAGTGTGGAGTAGGGTCCATCCTGTCTGTGCCCAGGTCAGAATACTCACACAGTGTTTGAGTATTCTGAGCTCCTGAACCTCTCCTGGACTCAGCTAGACTTTGGCCTTCTCTGTTCATTTTAGGAGACCGTGTCCTTGCTGTTGGTGGCCACTCTGTCAGTGGCTTGCCGCCGGGATGTGACACTGGCCAGAGGTCTATTATAAGGTCTGGGGGCAGGAATTGGGCTGGCAAGTTCGTCTGCTCTTTTCTAGTTGTACTGTGTTTACACACACCCCCAGGTCCTAAGAAGGCTACTTTATGGTTAATAGTGTCGGTACCACATCTGGAGTCTCCTAGGAGACAAGTCTCCAACCTGTGACTCAGTTTCCCAATCTGTAGATGCATGGCCCCAAGGATAATATAAAGTGCTCAGAACCACACGAGGCCTGCGGCACTTAATGAACGGCAGCTAGAGTTGTTATCGTTAATTTGAAGGCTCGTGACAGTCGTTCCCCGGGACATGTGGTCTTGTTATTAACTTGTGGTGTACCTTGGATGGGGGCAGTCTATGATGTCTTTGGCATTGTCTGTAAAGGGGGAATCTATCTATACTGGGTTAATTAATGTGGGTGACACCCCATTGGCTGGGACCGTAGACTGAATAAAAGGTAGAAAGAGAGCTGAGTACCAGCGTCCATCTCTCTGCCTCCTGATGAGGGATGGATGCCCCGTGATGGATGCCTTATGCTCCAAATGCCAGGCCCTCCCGCTATGACGGACAGCACCGTCACACTGAGCCCAGATAGATCATGCATGTCTTTGGTGACTTTTGTCTGTCATAGCAACAAGGAGAGTGACCGACACAGCTGGTCAGTTCAGTGGAGAGCAAGACAAACTCACAGTCAGTCTCTCGGACTTTCTCTGAATGTGGCTCAGTTGGTAGAGGGCTTACTTAGCATGCACCGTCCTGGGTTCAATCCCCAGCTCAGGAGGCAGGGGCAAGAGGGCTCTGCTGAGTCTGAGGCCAGCCTAGGCTACGTAATAAGGCAGCACCTCACAGAAAATGTGTGGGGTTGTTCTGTGGAGACAAAGTTGGAGGCCCCTGATGTGGTGTGCCTTCTGTATCCACACATTTGCAGGCTCTGCAGGTTCTTCTTGTTCTCTTGAAGTCTGTTGATGCTTCTTCTGGCTCTGGTTAAGTTTGTAGTAAAGGCTGAAAGGGAATATAGGGGAGGTAGAAGAAACGCCCACCTCCCCAGAAGACCCCGCCCAAGAGTTTTTGAGCATGGCACACGGGTCTCCGGTCCTCTTAGAAGTGATTTTTGCTGAGGTTTTTGTCCTTCCTACCTTACCCTGCTTCTCGCCCTTTCTCCCAGCTGTTTAGCTCTCCACCTGCAATCGGTGGCACAGCCGAAAAACCATTTTAGCCAGAGCTGAGTGAAGTTCCGGTACCAGAAGATGGGCATGGTGGGACCATCCGTGCTTGCTGTGGGGTGGGAAGCCCTGGTAGATTTTGAGAAGGTTTTCACTAGGAGGTCTAAAAGGATGCATGTGGGGGATGGAAGGGGACACTGGCTGGGATAAGTCCCCTCCCTACAGACATTATATGACCTAGAAAGAGCAGGCTTGGCAGGTGAGGTCTGACATCCAGTCATAGCCATTGAACTTGGGGGTCCTTGTAGGGTGGGGTGCAGCAGGTACACTCAGTTATGATGGAGGTACAGTGAGGGTCATGCTTGGCAATGTGGGAGACTGTGCCTGCCATGGTTCCCAGTTTCCTGACTAAGGGGGCGGAATGCTTTAGAGAGATGGATTTGACTTTTGCCATTGAGGAGAATAGAAAAGAAGAGAGAGCCGGGCGGTGGTGGCGCACGCCTTTAATCCCAGCACTTGGGAGGCAGAGGCAGGTGGATTTCTGAGTTCGAGGCCAGCCTGGTCTACAGAGTGAGTTCCAGGACCGCCAGGGCTACACAGAGAAACCCTGTCTCGATAAAAACAAACAAACAAACAAACAAACAAGAGGAGTGAGGGACTTTAGACAGAGAGTGTAGCTTTCCGGGGTAAGTTGCTGCTATGCTGGACAGCTTCTCAATGGTTTTAAATATTTCAACCTCTGTGCTAATGAAGAATACCTAGCGTTTGGTTCTGTTTCTAATTTAACGGTGTATAAAGCTCCGCAAGAGGTTGAAAAAAATAGAGCTTTGTATTTTATTGATTCCGCAGAGGATATTTAATATTTGGTAGCTCATATAAAATGTGTGTCATAAAATGTCACACATACACAGCTGACAGAATTCAAGCAAATACAAACATCCAGCACAGTTTTTAGTGGATAATGTGATGGACACCATAGGGCTGACCTAGGCAGCCTGCTTTTAGGAACCGAATAAAGCAAGTGTGAAGTCTTCTGTTTGCTTGTTTTTTTCAGGAAAGCTGAGCGTTTTAGAAGGTACCATGGTCATATAAACAAGTGGTCACAGTCTTGTGATTTTCAGTGGACAGGAAAACATCACCAACTTTCAGAGAACAATACTCTGTGTGTGTGTGTGTGTGTGTGTGTGTGTGTGTGTGTGTGAGAGAGAGAGAGAGAGAGAGAGAGAGAGAGAGAGAGAGAGAATATATTACTATGTAGACCCAGCTGGTGTAGAACCCAGACTGTAGACGAGCTGGCTAACCTTGAGACTCTCCTGGAGAATTTCCAGCCTATTGGTAAATGGCAGCTTCCAGCACATGGCTGTAGCTTCCTCTGCACGGCTGTGGTTTCAGGGCCACTGTTCAGACTCTCCTCAGTTACAGTTCCTATAAGACCTCTCCCCATGTCAGGCAGGCAGTGCTCGGGTATACAACCCAGTCCCTTAACTATGCCAGGCAAGCCTCTGACTAAACTGCACGCTACCTTGATTTGGCTGCGTTTCTAACGTGGCACGTTAGAAAAATTCTGCTGTATAAATGGGCATTAATTAGTAGCAGAAAAAATTAGAGGATCCACACACATTATTCCTAAACTTCTGGAGGTTTAAAAAACATTGAATTGTGGTTATCTGTGGGTACTTGCGGATGGTGTTGTCTCTCCCTTCTTTCTGTCTGTCTGTCTCATTTGGGTATCTCTGCTCACTCTCTCTCCCCTTTACCCCCTCTCTTTTATTTTCTTTCCTTTCTCCTCTTTCTTTCCCCATATCTCTCTCTCCCTCTGCCTCTGTTTCTTTCTCTGTCTCTCCTTGTCTCTCTCTGTCTCTGTATTTCTGTCTCTCTGTATGTTTGTCTCTCCTTCTCTCTCTCTCTCTCTCTCTCTCTCTCTCTCTCTCTCTCTCTGTTTCTTTGTCTCTCTCCCTCTCTCTCTCTGTTTCTTTGTCTCTCTCCCCCTCTCTCCATCTTTTTTTCTGTCTCTCCTTGTCTTTCTCTGTCTCGTTCTCTCCCTTTCTCTCCTCTCTCTCTTCCCCTCCATCCTCCCTTTATTCCCCTGTCCTCTTCTCTTGCAGGACTGGGGCCTGAACCCAGGACCTCACTTCACACGTTTTAAACAAGCACTCTACCACTGAGCCCCATCCCACCCCTTCCAGAGGCCTTTGCATGGGCCTCTTCGCAGTTTGAAGGGAGTTTTTCTGCTCAAACCACTGCCTTCCATCCCTTAGGGTATGCTTTTTCTTTCCTCACCCACTATTCCCGGTTCAGCCTTGGTTCGGAATTGGAGCAGGGGAAGTGAAATGTCTAAACCAAAATTAAAAGGTTCCAGCGTTCCTGTAACCAAAATTCTTCAAGCGCTTGAGTACCGGTTACCAAGGTACTCAATTATTTAAAGAACATGGTTAGGTGGATTAAGTTAATTAAAGACACAGGAGAAGCTGTTCCCAGGCTGCCTGCCTATGTGTCACTGCTGTGGCTCCTAGAGACTCTGAGCTGAGAGGAGGGCCCCTCCACCCCCACCCTCCACCCTCCACCCTCCACCCTCCACCCTCCACCCTCCACCCTCCACCCTCCACCCTCCCACCCAGGCCCTGGCAAGTACCACAGAGGCATCCTGCGGCCTGCACAGCTCCACCAGATGGGCCTCCTAGTGTGCATGGGATGGCAGGGTCCCCTGCAGAAGGGAAGGGTGTGCTGTGTGGACGAGCCATCTGTCTCCCTCACTGTTCTAGCTCACCTCCTGCCATGTCAAAGCAGTTGAAGCTTAGCAGTCAAAACCACAAAGACAAAGAGAGACTGAAAACGAAAAACTAGAAAGAGCTGGCCAGAACGGAAGATGACATGAGTCCACCTTCTTTCTTCCGGCAGTCGAGGAAGCTGAGGGAGGACAGCCTGAGGATGCCTCCTCTTGTCCCACCGTTTCCTGGGACTGTCTCCTGCCGCACTGGGGTCTGTCCCAGTCCCTTCTGAGTGTCACTGGCAAAGACCATGGGAAGGACACAGTGAAGTTACATCATCGATCAAGAGTCAGTCTGGTCGATAAAGGTCCAGCACGATTTCACAAGGAGTGAGACTAATTTCAGTTAGCTAAAACTAAGGGCTAATTTTAGTTTATTATTGTTACTTATTTAGCTCAATGTAACTTTTTGAGACGTGGTTTCAGGTGTCCTAGACTGGCCTTGCTCTTGCAGCCAAGAATGACCTTGAACTCCCCATCCTTCCTCTTCTGCCTCCTGAGTGGGGGGATCACAGGCACGAGCCACCACACTCAGTATATGTAGTGCTGGGGACGGAACCTAGGGATTCCTGCATGCGGGCGAGCACTCTGACGACTGAGCTCCAGCCCTAGCCCTTTGTGCCTCATTTTAAGGCAACGCTATGTTCAGATGTGATGACGAAGTTTGATCTTGAGAAAGATCAAACGCCGGGGGGCGGGGGGGGGGGGCTAGTAGGCATGAAGGCATCCAGCTGGGGACTGCGGTACGGTAAGAGCTGGGCTCTCTTCAGCGTCATCTTCAGTCAGTGTATTCTCCGTATCTCACTGTTCCCCTCGGGCCACAGAGACCTACTTCTTGAGCTGGGTATTTCCTACTGAGTTCACAGTACGGAGACAATCACGTAAGCTCAGAGAGCCCCCACAGCACTCTCTGCAGAGGGGAAGAGATGCAGAGGCAGGGTGAATGAGGTCCCTGGCATCAGGTGTGGGACTCTGCGGGACTTGATGTGGGTAACCGCGACCTGAGCAGATGTCTTGGGGAGGGCTTGGTATTTGACTCGCTGATGCGGGTGAGCTTGGACTGGCGATGCGGAAGGAAGGCTGGTCTGTCCGTACATCTGCGCAGTGCGCATGTCCAGAGGCAGGCATGAGGCTGTCCATAGAGAGTGAAAGTGCAGCCTTCCGGAGCCCCCGGAGTCCAGAATGGCAGCCAGCCGCAGTGAGGAGCAGGAACGTAAAGAAGGGCAGGGCCTTGACTCCTGGGCAGGGCGAGCTATTGCTGTCATCTGACGCGTGGCCTGGCTTACACGCTATCGAGCACAGGGAAAGCTAATCAAAGATGGCTTCTGTCACACTAAACTAAGGTCCTTGCTCTGAGGAGACTGAAGAGACGGAAGAGACACTGCTCACAGACCTTGCATGTGAGAGGTGGGGATTGAGGAGCCAAATTATGCGTAGAGCTTCCCAGGGAGAGTCCTGACAAACATAAACAGAACACCACACTGGCAGTGGATTTTTTTAGGGTCACAGTCTTGGCCCTAGCAGCTCCCCCATGAGCCAGGCGTGGCCACCTGACCTCAGTGGGCCAATTAAAGAAGACCAAGAGTAGTGAAAGCACATTTAGTACCAGGGACCTTCAAGTCCCTCTTCTGGGCCCTTGACAGGAGGTTTAGACTTAAATAGAGGACAAGGTGATTCAGTGAAGTAGATATGGTCAAGGTATTGTCTCACCCGTCACTGACCACTGCTATCTGACTCCAGTCTGTCTGACCCCATGCTGCAGCCTTTTCCTCTTGAGATTCCCGGGGAACCTCCAGTTCCTTGGAGACCATTGTTTCAATAGTCTGATAGGCGAAGGGAGGGCACAGTGTCTCTTTAGAGTATCTTCGTTCCTGCCAGGATGGTTACAAAGTTGTTCTCTGTCCCTGTGAGTTCAAGGCCAGCCTGGTTTCTATAGTGAGGTCCAGGACAGCCAGGGCTATGTAGAGATTGTGTCACACAAACCACACCCTGCAAAAGTTGTTCTCTGACCTCCACATACAGCATGCAATACACCACACATACACACACATACATACCACACACCACATACCATACACATATACACATATACCATATACCACACATACACACACATATACCACACACACATACACACATACATATATACCATATACCACACATACACACATATACCACACACACAGATACACACCACATACACCATACACACACATCACACACACCACACCACACATACACCACACCACATGCACACACATACACACACCACACCACACACACATATATACCACACACACACACACCACACATACACACACATGTACCACACACACATACACACCACATACACCATACACACACATATCACACACACCACACATACACCATACCACACTACACACACATATACCACACACACATACATATACACACCGCACACACACCATACCATACACACATACACACACATACATACACACATTACACATACACATACCACACACATATACACCACACACACATATACACCACACACACATACCACACCACACACAGACATAGACACACACACACACACACACACACAGCCTCAGGAAACCACAGATATCAGGTTTGCTCCTGGCCCCCCACCCCCCAGGTCATTGCTGATAGAACAGAGGACTGAATGCAGCCTCCCTGTTTGCTGACAACAGGTGTACACCTACTTTGGGACTGTGCACAATTAAGGGTTATAGAATAGAGGAGCACTTTTCTGAGTGTTCTCGCCTCCATCCCTAAGGCTAGTCAAGGCATAGTTTGGGTGTTTAGTGCAGGTCTTGGTGGGAAGATGGACTCACTTTTCCAGATTCTCATGGATCCAGCTCTGGGGTGAGAGGCAAGCTCTCAAGGGTGTAGACTAGTGTATGCTCCAGGATGAGTGACAGATGGTGTGTCCACACAGCTGGTGTGGGTCCAAGTGGGTAGTCGTTGAATCGCTACACTCCTAATTGTCCCAGTAAAACTGGGACAGCACAGTGAGACCACAACAAAAACCAGTAACAATTCAGCTCTTAGGTGAGCCCTGATGTTCCTGCCCCTAAAGACATGGCACTCCTGTGTGTGTCTGAGCTGTGTATATACTTGTTCTTGCTGGGTGGGGAGAAGTTATATCATCAGGGTATCCAGTGTGTGTGTGTGTGTGTGTGTGTGTGTGTGTGTGTGTATGTATGTGTGTGTGTATGTGTATGTAAGTGTTGGTGAGTGTGTGTTTGTGTATTTGCTTGTATGTATACATGTGTGTGTTTGTGAGTGTGTGTTGTGTGTTTGGGTGTATATGTGTGTTTGTGTGTGTGTGTGTGTGTGCACACGCACATATATGTACACATGCTAGTGGAGGCCAGAGGTCAATGTTGGCTGTCTTCCTCAATCACTCTACTCCGCGTTTTTTGAGGAAGGATCTCTCACTGACCTGGGGCTCAACACTTTATCCAGACAAGTTTCAGGGGTCCTACTGTCTCTCCCTCTCCTGTGCTGGGAGTAGAGACCTGCATACCACTCCTGTTTGTGACTGTAGCTTTTTGTGGGTGCTGGGGATTGAACTCAGTTTCCCATTCTTAGGTGACAGGCACTTTACCGACGGAGCCACCCTGAAACTGGGTCTTCTAAATACAGTTCTTTGTATTATGTAGCTGTTCAAGGTAATTTCCTAGGGTTCTAGACTCAGAAAAGCGACTGGCTTTTCTCTAATGTCTGGTTAGTTTCACACTAGACCATTCTCAGGTCACAGGTTCAAGTCCTGTCCCAGTTTCACAGAAGAGGCATGGAATCCAAGCAGACCTTGTGCCAAGTCCCCATTAGTAATCTAGTTAATGATCTGCCAGCATCTTTGAAAGATGTGTTTTTTTTTTTTTTTTAAATACCACACACAGGATCACACCTCTGAAGTCTCTTTTTCCTTCTTGTTACTTCCTTTGAAAGGTGTGAACTCAAGCTACTGATCCAACATGTACAACAGGCACAGGCTTCCACAGTTCATGACCAAGCAGGTCCACAGAAGTGTTTGAATTGCAGAGTGAGATCCACCAGACTCGTTTGGGGTTTGGGAGTTGGGAGCCAGCAACGTTTTGAGACAGGTTTGGTTATGTATCCCAAGCTGGCTTTGAACTGGTAATCATTCTCCTGCTTCAGCTTCCTGAGTGCTAATATTACAAATGTGAGTTGCCACCTGGCTTTTGACTTTTGACTCTCCAGAGACCTGTGATGTAACCTTAAAATATCCCTCTGTTAGTGTCAAGGTCAGACATTCTAACCCCCAAGTGTGGGACACTGAGATGCATTTGGACAGATGACCTCTAAGCAGTTTAAGGACCATAGAAACCCGGTACTGAGCGTGTGCTGTCAGCCAGGGGTGAGCACTGGAATTGCAGGAACACTCACTGATCAATCAGAGGCTGCGGAACGTTGCACCCATGGTCTGCTATGACGTCATTCTCGCAGGCAGCATTCTTGAAAAGAAGATGGCCATAGATTGCCTCTTTCCTGAGAAACATGCTCCGTCTTTAGCCTGTCTCTCTTATCCTGTGTCATAAGTGTTAACTCTGACAGAGGCTGTGGTTAGCAAGTTGTCATAAGCACGTGGTCCTGAAAAAGACAGGGTGTGACTCCCAGGGGAGCTACTCACTGGGCACCTCATATTTGCTTAGTTAATATGGTGAGGACCAAGGCTCCGAGGGTCAGGGCTTGGCTGGGTCCCAGCCATGATGCTTCTCCCGGGTGACAGGTACCAAGGCCAGCCGGCAGAGAAGACTCAAGGGCAGAAGGAATTGGTCATAGCCTGCGCTCTGTATCAATGCAGAGGGTGATCCGTCCTTTGTCTGGCTGACGTTCTCATAGAAGCATGACTGTGGAGAGCTGTGGGCCTCCTGTCTGGAGCGGGAGAACCGGGGGCTCTAGAATCTGCTGAGCTCATCCTTCTTCCTTCTTTGCTGGTCTCAAAAGCTGACTGGGAGAGGCCAGGAGAGTGCTCAGTGCACAGAGTGCCTGACGTGCAGGTGCAAGGGCGTGAGTTGGAATCCCTAGCAGCCACATAAAGGTGGGGTGTGGTGGCATGGTGTGTAATTTCAGAGGCGGGGGGGGGGGGCGCGAGAAGGAGACAGGAGGATCCTTGGGGCTTGCTGACAAGCCAGTGTAGTCAATCTGTGAGCTCCCATTTCAATAAGAGGCCTTCTCTCCAAAGGTCAGGTGGAGGGGACTCACAATCACCTATATTTCAAATCCCAGGTAATCCGATTCTCTCTTCTGTACCTCCCCAAGCACCAGGCCATCACAGAGTGGACCCCAGTTCTCTGGAAAAGCGGCCAGGGTTCTTAAGGGTGGAGTCATCTCGTCAGTCACGTGACCTATCTCTTCACCATCATTTACCTAAGGACATTAGCCAGGAAAATGTCTCTATCCTTAAAAGGGCTTTGGAATCTGTCTTCCTCGGTCTCCGGTCTGCTCATAGCTCTCTGTCTCCATTGCCCCTTGGCCTTTGCAGAGGCTCAGCACCTTTGTTGTTCTCTGTGTTGTTGTAGCACTGAGCCCTGAAAACCTTGGGTTTGGAGAAGGCGGCATTCAGGCAATAGCAGTTCCTTCTGCGAACCTTAGAAACCTAGTCCTGGGTCAAAAAGATGGCTCAGCATGGGTAAAGGCACTAGTCCTCAAAACCTGACACCTAAGCTCTCTTCCTAGAACCCACATCAAGGCAGAAGAAGACAACTGACTCTACAGAGTTATTTTCTAGCCTCTCCATGTGCACCTTGACATACATGCTCACTCACATACATCATGTGGGTATATACACACATAAACATACACACACACACACACACACACACACACACACAGAGAGAGAGAGAGAGAGAGAGAGAGAGAGAGAGAGAGAGAGATATGCATGCACACATACTCCTGTTAGATAATTTCTAGGGAAGAGAGTTCAAGGGAGAGGGTATGTGGCCACATGCAAATATTCATACATATGAAGTACATATAGCTACTGGAGCAATTGCTAGGTAGTTAAGATGGCTAGTCCTGAAATCATGAGGTTATTTGGGTTTGCTGGCTTTTGCTCTAGTACATACAGGAGCTCCAGGTTCAGGAAGAGACCCTGTCAGAGTATGTGTCATGGAGCTTGTCCTTGGGGTGTCTCCATGTAGGCCAGCACAAACTAACATTCTGTGTTTGAGAAATGTCGGCACCTCATACAAATGTCTGAGGGATTCGAGAAATCTCAGTGCATCTAGGAATAGTGGGCAGATTCCTTAAGTGGCCAGTTTCCTAAAACGTGGTTTGTAGCCTAGTGTCAAGGAGAATGTTCTCTGCTTAAAAAATAAAAAATAAAAATAAAATCATGGTTCTAATTTGTCTAAAATCCCCACTAATCACCTGTAAAGTGTTACATTAATTCAGAGTTTAGAGATAGTCTGAGGAGGAGCCATTTTTAATCATTTCTAGTGTGGAATGTTCTGTTTGTAAGCAGATGATTTTCTTGTTGGGGTGGAGTGAGCCTATATGTAAGAAGGGGCTAGAAAAATCTGAGGGCTTGGACTGGTGAGATGGCTCAGTGGTCAAGAGCACTGACTGTTCTTAGTTCAAATCCCAGCAACCACATGGTGGCTCACAACCATCTGTCATGAGACCTGATGCCCCTCCTCTGGTGTGTCCGAAGACAGCAACAGCGTCTGCCAGGGAACTGTTCTGTGTCAGAGGAAGAGTTTCCCTCCGGTGCAAGGAGAGGGGACAGCAGGTCATTGCTGTCCCTGCTTTGGGCCTGTACACCACAGCCGCATTTCTGGATAGAGCAGGCTGCTCACCCCGTGGAATGGAGGAAAGGGGGCTTGCCCTCTCTGCCTGCCCCTTTGCCTCTATAACGTTCTGCAGATCCTTACGTTAAGGCTTGTTCGGGTCTGTGTGCTCAGGAAACAGTGGCCCACTTGTTCATTTCTTATTAGCTGGAGGTGAGAAGCTATAAATATAGGTGATTGGCAGAGTGGCCAAGATAAGAAGGGGACAGGAAACAGAATGCAGTATCTACCTTCCCAGGGCTGTGCAGGGACAGGTGGCCCTCGCTACAGGACTTCCGTGTTCTCTGGCGTCTGTGTGGACAGACAGATGGCCAGCCCGTTGTGATTTCAGTCTGTGATGGGAAAGCTGAGGCCACACCACACAAATGTCTTCTGTGAGGGATTAGAAGGCGGCGGGAACTCAAACGCGCCCACCCTGATGGGCTGTGGGCTCTGAGTCAGCAAGGCTTGATGGGAGCTGTGCTTTGAGTCTAGAACATTCCGAGGGCACAGACAAGCCTTTGTAGCCATCAGGGTTAAAACGCATCTGTGGAGTTTGGGCAACAGTTTTTTTGTTTTGTTTTGTTTGTTTTTGTTTTTTGTTTTTTTGGACAATCGTTCTTTCTTAAAAATTGCATTTATTTATTTATTTTATTTATTTATGAAGGGGCACATGCCCTAGCATGCATGTGGAGATCAAAACACAACTTTTGGGGGTTGATCCTCTCCTTCCACAGTGTGAGCCCTGGGAATTGAACAGTGGGAAAACCCAACCAGTGACCCAGTGACCCAGTGACCCACTATCCTCTTTTAAGGGCACCCTTTCCCATGACCTAGAAATGGCTTCCTAGGCTCCACCTCTTCAGCACCCCACCACCTCCCCACAGTGCCACTCTAGGGAAACAAGCCTTCAACATGAGGATCTGCAGGAAGGTTCTAGATACAGACTCTGAAATGGAAGGGGACCAGGCAGAGAGGGCAAACCCCCTTTCTTCCTGAGCATGGGGTGAGCAGACTGCTCTGCCCAGCAATGCTGCTGTGATGTACAGGCCCAGAGCAGCAGGGAGAAGTGGCCATTGGATCACACTGTGAGCCACAGGAATCTTTCCGCCTTCTAAGTTGCCTCTGTCACTGTTCGCTGCAGTGGCTGAGAGATGATCACCAGAATGATAGCGTGAAGTAGAGCCTGGGCTCGTGGGGTCTCTGCACCCAGGAGGTGTGGCACAGCAGAGCCTTTGGCTTCAGAGGTGCCCTGCAGGGAGCCATCTGCCAAGGGCCAAGTTCTCTGCATCCTCTGGACTACATCCTGAAAAGCTGGGTCGACCTGAATGGATGCCTGGTTGCGTTTGCCAGTTTGCCAATGTCTCCTCCCACGGTGCCGGGTAGTTTTTGTCAACTTGACACAAGCTAGAGGAAATGGACATCAGCCGAAGATTTGCCTCCATAGGACTGGCCTGTTGGAAAGTCTGTAGGGTGTTTTCTCGATTAATGATTGGTCTGAGAGGGCCCAGCCCCAGGTACGATAAGGCTGAACGAGAGCAGGCAGTAAGCCTTTTCCTCCAGGGCTTACTTCGAATGAGTTCCTGCTTCAGGTTCCTGCCTTGGTTCCCACAGGTGATGGACTGTAGCCCGTAAGCCAAAGCAGCCCACGCCTCCCCAAGCACAAAGTGTACAGTTTGTCCAGAAGGAACAATTGTCAAAGGGCTCAGCAGGTAGAGGCACTTGCTGCCAAGTCTGGTGGCCTGAACTTATCCTCAAGAACCATATGATGGACAAAGAAAAGTGACTCCTGTAAGTTGTCCCTTGACCTACACACATACACATTCACACACACACACACACACACACACACACACTCACACACACACACACACACACACACTCTCTCTCTCTCTCTCTCATACACATACATGCAAACACACCATATATATAGTCACAAATACACACACATACACACATATACGTGCTCACATACACACACATATACACATGCTCACACACATACACATGTTCATACACATACTCACATACATACACATGCTCACACACATATACATACTTATACACATTCACATATACACACATACACACATACATTCACACAACACACACACACACACACACACACACCATACACAAGCACATACATATACAGAGCAATACAACAAAGACACAAATAAATATGACTTTTAAAAGAACAACTATCAAAGAAATGATTTTTGTTCCAATACTCAACGGATGCATTATGACCTTGGTTGGTACACAAGGCTTGTTTATGCCCTTGAGCTCAACTCAGAAAGAACAAAGAGTGTTCAAATCCCTGCAGTTCTCTGGTGCTATTGGCCCAGCCTTAAACATGTGATTCTCGTGGTAGCTAAGGTTGGTAAGAATATACATCGCGTTTTCTTTCCAGGAGCTGCTTCAGGATCTGTTATTCTAGATCCTGCCAATTTGACAGTATGAAGCACTGCCATAAGTGAAACTCAGTTTGGTTCGTACTAGCATAAAGTACTGATTGGTACCATGAGGGCTTCTGGGTAGTGGGAGGCACTCTAAAACAAGCAGGCATACATCCTGGACATGGAACGTGTATTTTAAACGGCAAGAATCATGCGATCAGCATAAGCTAGTGAAATTTTTTCACATAAAATAAGCACTTGAATAAGGCCGTGGAGGTGATTCAGGCATCACACCGAGGGTGGCATAGGGATTTTACGTAAGACTCTCCATGGCATAGGGATTTTACGTAAGGCTCTCCATGGCATAGGGATTTTATGTAAGGCTCTCCATGGAATAGGAGTTTTACGTAAGGCTATCCGCAGCATAGGGATTTTACGTAAGGTTCTCCATGGCATAGGGGTTTTACGTAAGGCTCTCCATGGAATACGTAAGGCTATCCGCAGCATAGGGATTTTACGTAAGGTTCTCCATGGCATAGGGGTTTTACGTAAGTCTCTCCATGGAATAGGGGTTTTACGTAAGGCTCTTCGTGGCATAGGGATTTTATGTAAGGTGCTCCGTGGTATAGGGATTTTACCTAAGGCTCTCCGTGGTATAGGGATTTTACCTAAGGCTTTCCGTGGCATAGGGGTTTTATGTAAGGCTCTCCGTGGCATAGGGATTTTATGTAAGGTGCTCCGTGGTATAGGGATTTTACTTAAGGCTCTCCGTGGCATAGGGGTTTTACTTAAGGCTTTCCGAGGCATAGGGATTTTATGTAAGGTTCTCCATGGCACAGGGATTTTGCATAAGGTTCTCCATGTTCATTTTGGCCAAGCCTTAAAGTTGGTGAGCAAGCCAGCCATGTGTACCAACAAGCAAGGTCCACTCCAGATAGTAGTGATGACATATACAAAGGTCCTGCATCAAGATGTCTGGCATGGAGTCATCTTCTTCTGGTTCCTCTGGGGCAAGTGGGATATCTTGGAAATCCCACCCAAGTCACCAAAACGACAGAAAACATACTTTTCCTCAATTGGCATACATTTGTGGCTGAGACACAGCCCCATAGCGGTACGTGGGTTAATAGGGGGGAAAGTTCATCCTTTTACTAAGCATGCAGGTGTATCACCTGGGAGAAAAGTATTTCCACAATGAACAGCACATTTTAGGGAGGTGATGGGACACAGGTGACATGGGACCCCAGGTATCCGGGGTGAGAAACATTTCATGGGAAGAACTGCAGGTCCCACTGGTCCTGAGTCTCTGAGTCAGTAAAGGAGCCTTGAGATTTACTTCCAGCCTTTAGGAAGAAAGACAGGAGGAAGTCAAAAAGACATTTGTTTTTGTAAACTTCTATTTTGCTTTAAGGCAAATGGGAGGCATAAAGCCTTTGTATTTGATCATCTTCACTAAACAGTCCTTTGTAGTTTGGAACACACACATATACTTATACATATACATATACATATACATATACATATACATATACATATACACACTCTTACCTTTTGTTTTAGGCCTCTGGCAGAGAACACCATGAGGTAAGGAGCAAGTGGAGGGCAAAACTTCTCAGCTATACTAAATGGCCAGCAAGTCCCAGGGATCCACCTGTCAGCCTCTGGGAATTACAGTGCGGGGTACTGTGCCCATGTTTTTACATGGGTGCCGGGGGTGGAATTTGGGTCCTAATGTTTCCATGGCCAACACTTCAGTGGCTGAGAATTCTCTCCATCCCTAGAGCACGTTCACACCTTTAGAAAGGGAAGGAATGGCAAGCCAAGTTAGCTCTCTGTGAGAAGGGTGGGACGATGCTTGGAGACATCAGGGCAAGCAGTACAGCGGTTGATAGAGGAGAGTCGTCAGCTGTTAATGTAGGGGAGCAGTCCTGAAAGTTTATACCCTAAATAGGAAAATGGGGTGCAGATCCCTCGAGGTCAGCTGCAATGGAATTAAGCCAGAGTCTCCACACAGTCCTTTCTGTTGACTTCACCTGTAACTGATTAAATAATGTCTTCTTTTTTTTTTTTCCTCACCCGCCAGCCTGTGCAATTAAATTTAAGACAGCTCAGAATTTTTCTTGATCAATCACTGTCAGGATCACTGTTGTGCAGAGAGTAGGGTGGAGCAGGGAGGTGGCCTCTTTGTGGTCTACTAGGAGCTGTAGTGGGGACAGCTCACAGAGCTGGGGACAGCTCATGGTGGCACTGTTTCTTCCAGCAGCAAACAGTTGCACATTGTTTCAGGTGCACACGTGAGCTCAGTACCGACAGCACAGGGATCATCCACTTTATCCTCAGGATACCTGCATTACAGAAGTCGGCAGGGGATGCCTTGGATGGTGAGGCAGAAGTATATGCTAATCTAGAAACTTCTGCCTCCAAGAGGTGTAAAGTTTCCACTCCGCCTCAGCGGACATCTTGCCTTCCTCATGAAGCCACTAGGGAGGTTGACAAAGGACCATTGTGAGCCTCAGGAATGGAGGTGGGCAGATTCGATTGGCTCCACAGAGTGCCTCGGGACCCACATCCCTTTGCACATTATGAGGGTTGAGGACCACTTCATCGTCTATTCTAGAGCTGTGGTTTGGGGACAAGTGGGAGCTTGACTCCTTGTGGCTTTTCTGTGGTTAGGGACACATAGCAAACACAGTATTAAGAAAACAGTGTCTGGGCTGGAGAGCACTGGCTGCTCTCCCAGAGGACTCAGTTTCGTTTCCAGCACCTACATTGGGTGGCTCACAACCATTTGTAACTTTGCCTCCAATGGGATCTGACACACTTTTTGGGCATCTGTTCACACTGCACACACGTGCACATACAGACACACACTCACACTCACAAATAAAATCGCACCCCCTTGTCACTCAGCGTTTTGAGTTAACGTTGCAGTCTGTCTTCTCAGCACACGGTGCCTAGCAGTTCCCGGGAGAAGAAAGATAAAATCCGGAGTTGTCTGAGCAGCCTCGTGCCTGGGGGAATGCCTGCAGCAGGGATTGTGCACCCTGTTATGAAAGTGCACATCTAGAAAACCTCTACAGTATATTAATTTTGAAACCTCAGGGAAGTGATGGCTTCAGGCTGGTTATGTTAAACCCGGAGGGGACCTTGAGGAAGTGGCAGGTAGAGGATGTAAGACTTTACTCAGTAGATCAGCAGGCCTAATTTATGCTCTTGTGTTCCCTGAGAGCTTTGTCTGTTGTTCCTATTGGCTGCATTGATTCACCCCCAGCAGAGTCCTGTTACTAACATTGTCAAGGTAGGGACTGGGGGGTGGGTGGTGGTGGCTCAGTGTCTAAGAGGGCTTGCAGTGCAAGCATGAAGGCCTGGGTTCGAATCCCTGGAGCCCACATATAAAGCTAGGTGTGTACCTGCAACCCCAGTACTGTTTGGGGCAGACAGGAGGATGCGCAGGTTGAACATTATGAATATTATTTTTGGTCTGTCTGGGAGGGTGTTGCTAAAGAAGGCCAGCATAGGGTTAGGATAAGGAAATCTACAACGCCCCCCCCCCAGTGTGTTTCGTTATGTCTTATATGTTGAGGGCCAACACTGAACAAAAGATTGATTCTCTCTGCCTCCTTGTGTTGGGGCTTCTGCTCTTTGATATCAGAGGCTTTGCTTCTCAGGCCAGTGCTCTGCTCTCTGGAGGCTGGAAGCCTGGAGGCTGCAGAGAAGGATGTGTTCCTTCTAACCCGGTATAGGGACACACAGTTCTAAGAAAAAGCAAACAAGCAGAGTCCAAGGTTGCAAACTCAGTCAGGAAGCCACGGGCTTGTGTTTCTGTTAGGGTGGATATCAGTTCCTGGAGTTCCTTCCTGGACCTCCTTCCCCAGTGAGCATACACCAAACTAACCATAGAAAAGATACATTGTTCCGTATCTTGCTAGTTAATGAAAAGAAGAAAAGGTAATTACTACAGCGGCTGAACTGCAGACTCTCAGAAGCATCTGGGACAGGTGGGAAAGCTGTTTGCTCAGGTGTGCCATGTGAGGGTTCACAAAGGTTCTCTGAGATATCATGAAGGCCATTTAAATGCCAGCATGGCCTTAGGGTTTAGATGTGAAATGTCTTCCATGGTCTCATGAGTTTTCATGACTAGTCCTCAGATGGCGATGTTATCCTGGGTGGATCTAACCCACCTGGGGAAAGTGAGTCACCAGATGGGACAGTCCAGCCCTGCTTCCTCCCCTAGGCTCCCTGCTTCCTACCCTAGGTTTTCTGCTTTCATCCATTTTCTGCCCCAGGGTCTCTGTTTTGTGCTCTAGACTCCCGGCTTCCTACCCTGGGGCCCCGCTTCTTGCTCCAGGCTCCCCAGTTTCTGTCCCAGGTTCACAGCTTCCGGATTTCCAAATATGTGACCCTTCCATCACCACCAGCACACACAAGAGCTGGCTCTGTCTGCCTCCACACCATCCCCACCTTGGTAGACTGTGCTCTGTCACTCTAGGAGCCCACGTCTGCTCAGAGATTTCTTCCTTCAGAGATTCCATCACAGGAATGGCAAAGAAGCCAATTACAGCCCCAGATTCGGGTACTGGAGCCGTTTGTAATTACAGGACCCAAATGGGAAGACTGATCCCGTAGAAGGGTGATGTTCATATGGCCACCTATGGTGTATACCCGTCGGAGACTCACAGGTGCAAAGCTGCGAGCAAACATAGCAGCTGAGGAGCGTGAGACTGGAACTTAAGAATCAAGTGTAGATCTGTCTTCCTAGGAATCTAACTCTTTTGCTGTTTTTGGGGGCAGTCTGTGCCTCAGTTCGACTTTCTGTTGTGATTAAGAAAACAAACAAACAAAAAACACAAAAGAAAATGAAAGGATAAAGCATTTGGAGGCCCATAATCCATGACAGTTTGTGACTGGGGCAGGAACCTGAAGCCCCTGGTCACACTACATCCACAGTCAAGAGCAGCAGCACTGAACACTCGCGGTCTGTGCTCAGCTTGCTGGTTCAGGGTCTCCAGCCTAGGGAATGGTACCGCCCACGTTTCAGCTGGGTCCTCTCACATCAAATGATCAAGACAACACCTTACAAACGAGCAACCTGACCTAGACAATCTTTAACTAAGACTCACCTCCCAGGTGACTCTAGAGGGGTAAAGTTAGTAATTAAAATTGACCCTCACACTTTCCACTATGCAAACTGATTTATATAAACATCAAGGGGGTAAAAAGAAATGGCCCTGGGTCAGGATCCCATGTGCATAATTTTTAGCCTCTTAGCCGGATTCTATTACAATCATAAAAATGACTTTTTGCAGCCAGACCCTGTTACTGTGGTGATCTTGTTTGCAGCCTGAAAAAAGCATCATAGTCAATGAGATTTAGTCAATGTGTAATACAAAGAGACAGAGTGAAAATTATGTCTTCAAGCTGTGTTCATGTGTGGATGTGTGTGTGTGTGTGTGTGTGTGTGTGTGTGCTCACATGCCACGTACACTTGCACATAGGGTAGAGGAGAAGCTTGAGTACTGTTCCTCAGGTCCTGTCGCCTTGTTTTGGAGACATTTTCTCACTAGCCCATGGCCTGCCAATTCAAGCCTAAGCCCTGGGAATACTGGTATATACTTCATGCCTAACTTTTTTCCCATGGGCTCTGAGGTCCTCATGCTCATAAAACCACACTACCACCTGAGCCATCTCTCCAGGCCCCTAGCCCCAGAAATTAGCTTACTTTTCTACTCCTCCACCATGAAAACCTAAATCACATAATTTATTGCTGAGACAGATGATGAGACAGATGAGACAGAAGACCTAGGCTGTGAGGCATAGATGTATCAGACTTTAAAAAAAGTTTTTGTTTATGTATTTATGGGTGTGTGTGTGTGTGTGTGTGTGTGTGTGTGTGTGTATGAGAGGGGGGAGAGAGAGGGAGGAGAGGGAGAGGGAAAGAGAGAGAGACAGAGACACACACATACACACACACACACAGAGAGAGAGAGAGAGAGAGAGAGAGAGAGAAAGAGAGAGAGAGAGAGAGAGAACCACAAACATGCAGTGTCTATGGATACTGGAGGAGGGCATTGGATATACTGGACCTGAAGTCACAGGCAGTCATGAACCACCTTGTGGGTGGTAGAAACAAAACTCAGGACCTCTGCAAGAACAGCAAATACTCAACTCTCGGGCCATCTCTCCAGCCCCATTTAACCCTTTCAAAACAACAAATTCATAAAAATGCCCCCTAAAAGGGAATAAATCACAAATATGCACATTTTTTATCTACTACCTCAGATCACCTTCTTTCAACTACAAACTCCCTGCTAATGTCATCTCCATCCCTTGAAGTCTCTGCGCCACTGTCCTGGCCTGTGGATGCGCTCACTGCCTTGCACTCTGAGCCAAAAGCTTGCAGCTCCACTCCTGAATCTCAGCTTTACCGTGGCTCAAGCAAAAGCTATGTCCAGAGTCTCTTTCTAGTTATCTCTGGAACCTGTCCCCTAGTGAAAGCTCTAGTTTCTGGAGACCCAGGAGCCTGTGTGCTGGGCTGCTTGACTGGCAAGTGGTCTCATTCTTTTCCATCAAAGAAACATCCAACTTTTCTGCTTTCCATATGTGGCTCGCTATTGGCATCTTGCATGCTGGGTGGAAGCCCCAAGATCTCCAAATGTCAAGCTCAAAATGACCCTCAGCATCCCAGGAGCTTTTGGCTGCATGGGGACCAGACGGGTTCGGGAACTGGTGCTCAGAGTGATGGTTCTTAACCACTTAGGGACACGGGTCACTTTTGAGAACTCCATAAAAGCATGTGTATGTGGATGGAGGTGAACATTTGCACGTGACTTCAAAAGATGGTCTGTGGTTCACTCAAGAGCTGCTCACCTTCTGGAGCAGGCAATCAGGACAATCAAGGGATCTCTCTCTCTCTCTCTCTCTCTCTCTCTCTCTCTCTGTGTGTGTGTGTGTGTGTGTGTGTGTGTGTGTGTGTGTATACTCACAGGGTGCAGAGGTCAGAGGAGGACATGGGGTATCCTGGTCTATCACTCTTGGTTTTATTCCCATGAGACCAGATCTCTCGAACATGGAGTTAAGCTGGCTGCCAGGAAGCCTTGGTCGGTGGTCCTCTTGTTCCCTGACCCCTTACTGAGATGGGGTTTTAGGTGCATGTAAGGTCATTCTTGGCTTTTTACATAGGCACTAGGGATTTGAACTCAGCTCCTCAGGGACTGAGGACAATTATATCATCTTGAGCCCCAAGAGAGGTCTTTTTGGTTTTGTTTTTTGTTTTGTTTCGTTTTTTTTTTTTTTAAATATCAGATACTTGAGAATGAAACAGAATTTGAATCTACAACTGAGCCATCCATTGTGGACTTGTTCTTTTTAAGTAAGATATATTCCCAAGACTACATTTTGAAACCTTTTTCAATTACACTAATGTGTCTTTCTTTTTTCAAAACCCAATTTTATATTTTTTAATGCACTTAGCTAGCTCTCTCTTGAATGGACTTGTTCACACACATTTGCCATTTCTGAAGGAAGCCCTTGTGGGATTTCAGATATGGTCCAGAGAGCCTCCTGCCTGCCGAGTCCTTCCTTGCTGGCATTTGCTCCTCCACAGGCTTTCTGATAATGATTCGGAGTAAAGAAACACAGACACATGTTATGAGCAACAATCACTAGTCTTTAAGTAATAATCACTAGTCCTAAATAACAGTTACTAGTCCTAAAGTAACTAACAATCACTAGACCTAAAGTAAAGTCACTAGTCCTAAATAACAGCCACTAGTCCTAAATAACAGTCACTAGTACTAAAGTAACTAATAATCACTAGTCCTAAAGTAACAATCTCTAATCCCAAAGTAACAATCATTAGTCTTAAAGTAATAATCACTAGTATAAAGTAACAATTGATCAATTACTAGTCCTAAAGTAGATGCTGTGGTTTACTGGTGGGGCAGATTGCCAGGTTTTCTGTGTCTGGAAATGGCAAGAAGGAAATGTGTGGATGTGTTCTGAAGCCAGAGAATGGGCTAAGAGACTCTGGGAGAATTACCCAGCCCTTGACTCACTGGGATTTTGCTTTCTGTGCCTTTACTGTGTCTGCTCCGCCCCACCCCGCCCGTCACTCTTATCAGCCTGCGTCTCCCCCCCCCACCTTTATTTGTCAGTCCTACTGGGACATTCCATGAGTCATCTGGTTTGAATGGGAGTGTAGTTTATCTTAGAGGTTGGAAAGGATCCTGTGAGGAGCAGGAAGAGAGGGATCAACCCTCATGAGTGGGGTGTCCTGGTGTGAGTTTTCCTGGGCAGTCTTATGCGACTTATGCATGAGAGGAGCTGGTCAGATATCATGTAGAAGGAGGGAGGGGCACTTCAAATGTGGGGGTGTCCCATGCTGTGATGTCCTAACTGTTTGTATCTTGAACAAGGAAGTAGACATGAGATAGAATAGCAGCCATGAAACTGTAGATTATTTTAAAAGTGGGGATGGGGGCCGTAGAGATGGTGCAGAGCATTGAGTACTGGAGTTCCATCCTCAATGCTCATCTCCGGTGTCTCTCATCTCTGTAGGGACCCTTATTTATGTATGCATAGGCTCACACAGGCACGTAGGCTTGTGTGAGGTGAAAATAAAACCTGAAAATACTCTTCACAGAATGGGAGCAGGCCGTATGTGGTTCAAGAGCCCTGGCTTAGGGTTCAGGGCTCCTTCCTACTGAAGGCCAGAGAGGAATTATTTGAAAGGGTGGCTCTTTCTTTGGCTGTTGTAGGTAATTGATTTCCTGTTTGCTGGAGCACACTTGTCCAGTCCTTGGAGTGGTCGGGAACAGTCTGAATGAAGCCTTCCTTGTTTGCTGGGTCCCTCCCTTTAACTTTCTTAGATTCCCATATCTTACCTCACAAATGACTGTCACCCGTGCTGGGTTTTACAGACCACCAGAGGGCAGAGCCTCTGAAGGCTCACATTTAACATTTCACGTTCTTGCTGGGCAGTGGTGGCGCATGCCTGTAATCGCAGCACTTGGGAGGCAGAGGGAAGTGGATTTCTGAGTTCAAGGTTAGCCTGGTCTACTGAGTGAGTTCCAGGATAGCCAGGACTATACAGAGAGACCCTGTGTTGAAAAACGAAAAACAACCAACCAACCAACAAACCCCATTTCACATTCTCTCTTCCTTACGGCCCACATGCATGCTATTGCTTTCTGCTTCCGGTGCACTCACGGAGCTTTTCCTCCTTACAGGCTATGGCCACACGGTGCCCTTGTCAGATGGGGGCAAGGCCTTCTGCATCATCTACTCCGTCATCGGTATCCCGTTCACCCTCCTCTTCCTGACGGCTGTGGTCCAGCGTGTCACCGTGCATGTCACCCGCAGACCGGTCCTCTACTTTCACATACGCTGGGGCTTCTCCAAGCAGGTGGTGGCCATCGTCCATGCCGTTCTGCTGGGCTTCGTCACCGTGTCCTGCTTCTTCTTCATCCCAGCTGCCGTGTTCTCCGTGCTGGAGGATGACTGGAACTTCCTGGAATCCTTTTACTTCTGTTTCATCTCCCTGAGCACCATCGGCCTGGGGGACTACGTTCCAGGGGAAGGCTACAACCAGAAGTTCCGAGAGCTGTACAAGATTGGGATCACGTGTGAGTACCTGTGGCGGGCATCTCTTCTGTCCCCCACATTCCACTTTGTCTGGGGACTGACAATTGTGCCCCAGTACTTTTTTGCTTTCTCTTTGGAGTATTTTCTTTGGTCCCTGACTTTCCACAGCTGTCTCCCTACACGGTTGCCTCCACAACTCTTTTTGCTTAGTTATGTTTCCAACGCTCTGTGGCTATTGTGTGTTTGTGTCCCTGCTTATTGGAGGACAAACTCCCTGGTCCTTTCTCTGATGCCCGCTTGGGGGTCTCTCTTTGGCTTGGTATTTCATCAAGCTGCCTAGACTGGCGGACCAGAGAGTTTCAGAGTGAGTCCCACCTGTCCCCACCAGCCATCTCACCATCTCTGGGATCACAACACAGGCCAGGACAACAGCTTCCCCAAGGGGTTAGAGAATCCAACTCAAGGCCTCACACTTGTGAGGCTCTTTACTGCCTGCCCTCTCCCTAACAATCTACCGACAATCTAACAATGTCACAGACGTGGTAGCCAACTTTTACTAAAGTAACTTAGTTTACACTGTTAAATATTTCACACACAAGAAAATAAGACCCACCACACCCCAGCCTTGATCACCAACATCATGTTCTTTAATTTTCCAGGAGATTTCTCAAACTGGGCGTTGACCTCATTTGTACATACGTCGTTCTGTTTTGTTCAATTGTTTGTAGGATCTAGTGTGGAAAATGAGATAGACAATGGTTTTTAGATTCAAGTGCCTTTAGCATCCCCGTAAAAAGCCAGGTGAGGCGACATGCCGGAATGGGACAGATTCAGGAAGATCCCAGGGTCGCTGATGGGTCAGGCTACCTGAAAATGCAAACTCCGGGTTCAGCAAGAAGCTCTATCTCAAAGATAAACTGGAGAGCCACGGAAGACATAGAATGTCAACCTCTGGCATCTGCATGCACATTCACCAACAAACACGCCTCCATAGACACAGGCACATACACCCACAACACACAAGCTGGAAAAAAAAAATGTGTTCAGGACATGTAGCAAGCAGTTGCAACACAGTTTCCATTTCTGCTTTCTCACGATTCTTTTAATCTGTGGCCTGACTCAGTCATGCCTTCTAGGAAGTCATGGATGCTTGAGCAGCTGCTTTTGATGGCTCTGGCTCCAGTTCAAGCCCAGTAAATATTTGCCAGAGTCCTGCAAATAAAGTTTCATAGTCTTTATATTTTAGAGTCTGTGTATGACTCTGGGGCCACCCCACAAGCCCACCCTCCTTGGCTATTGACTATCTAAGTTGCTTCTAATTCAGTAGCATGGCAAACAATCTCAGTGTGGAGATCTTTTTGTATGTATACTTCTTATATTTTAGATCTTTCTAAGAAATAAGATCCCAGGCCTCAAATGAATATACTACTTTTTTATGACTCACAGATCACATCCCTGAGGTCCCCAAATGGAAAACACATCCACACAATCACTAGTATCTGAGTTCCCACCATCCTTGGGTTGTATTGGCAAAATAAATTGTGTGTGGCTTTGGTGACAATATAGACATCATCTTAACTTTTTAAAAACTAGCAGGGCAATTCTGCTATGTAGACTTCCATTCTGCTTTGTAATTTCTTCATGAAGTACAGAGGTAGAATGTACCTGTGGTTGTGTCTTCTGGTTACACTTTTCTCTGTGTAAATTACCCTCTTTTTTC